>JAYRBW010038982.1:0-11765 GCA_036023295.1 Invenusta paracnida | reverse complement strand
TAATTGTCTCTCATTAGATGTCATCAAAAACTTGTTTTCAAAACTTGTATCAACCTTCACCTCAGATGGAACTCTGAAGAACTGGATATTGTCATCATGTGTATTGTCCATTTCAGTCTGCAGATGCTGTATGGAGCTTCCTATTTGTTTGCTATAATGATAATATATACCTTTGAAAGATTCCATTTTTATTATTGAAATATAACTTCAAATAGCAATAATTGCGTTTCCTGTATTTGCTTTTAAACATCTCATCAATTAATGAGTTCAATATTCATATCAATACATATTATTCTAAAATAATTATTGGGATATTTTCATTACACTACTACAACGATATTTAATTAAATACGTTTTACAATATCTATAGTCTAATTTCTCAATTATACATGTTAAACAATTTTCCAATTGATGCACAGAAATAAAACAAAATTTACGCAAATTTTCCTTTTTAACTAAGATTTAGTTTAAATATGGGGTAATATTCAGAAGTCATGCAATACAGTTTCCGACATAAAATCGAAATTTACATAATTGCTTTCCTCAGACCGGAATTCAGTTACATAAAACATCACCAATAAAGTATAAAAAAGTTTTTTTTGTTATTTTCAAATCATTATATTTCAGGATATAAAGTATATCTGATATTTTTAAAAGCAAAATGTCATTAATTATATTTATGTAGCCTGTTTTTTTATTTACTGCACATTTTAAATGAAAAGAAAATGTTTAAAGCTGCAATCTCAGTTATACGTTTAAACTCTTGTTAATCTCCAAATATTTCAAATTCGTCAATATTTATTGTTTTTAAAATGTTTTATCCTCAAAAGTTTTGTTTTTACTGTTTGAGTTTATACTATTTGAAGAACTCAGTTTTAAGTAAATATATATTTTGAGAATATTCTATTAATTCATAAATAGATAATCAAGTTGAGGAAAGTAACATTTAAAACGACACAAATAAATAGATGGAAGCAATATTTAAATAAATAAGTATCAGCATATTTAACTTCACAGTGATCTCGTTAACATCTCGAGTAAATATGTTTTACTTTAGAAATTTGATTTGATTAATAATTATTGACAGTATCAGTGTGTGCTGAGTAGAGAGAGAGAGAACCAAATATGTGTTCTGTTTATAATATTGTTTTGTTTATTAACACGTCCCCATTGAGTTTCGCCACTTATGTTTCATTTTTTCTTGTATTTCATTGATGTGACGAGTGTGCTAGTCTTCTTGTTGATGAAACCAATTCAGTTTAGTTTGAAGAGTAACACACTAAAATGGATGTCGTTTTCTAAAATATATTACCATTGATTTAAAGATTGAATTTAACAAAAATTATCGATTTAGAGTTGGCATAATCTGTAATAATCCTTTAATTATATTTCTGTATTTAAAACGGAAGTAAGTTACAACAAATAATTCAGATTTAAATGAGACCGTTTATCCAATTTTATATATAGTATAGATTCATTTATAAGTGAACTTAGATGGATGTGTTGAAATTTGATGACGATTAAATTATACATACATTTATGTATTTATTGAAATAATGTAAAACATCTTTACGGATACAGCACAAGGCAAATTATGGGTAAAATTATTTCATAGGATGCGCTCTACTCTCCAAGACAGTGGTACATAATCTTAGTTATATGTATTTATGTATCGACATACAACTTGTAAGTTATTAATAACAATAATTATTTTATATTACAAAAATATGGGACATTAAAAAAGAAAAATATCAACTGTTGGTGTAATCAAAAGAACTAGAGATATTACGGGGCATATAATGATATAACATGAAAATTATCAAATACAATAAAATATAAAAAGAATAAATATAAAATAATGCTTTAACATTCAATTTGCTGTTTGATTGTGAATATGAAAAGAATTAAGATAACCTATAAAAAGGAAAAGGTGCAGTTAATAAAACATGAAGATACATGAGGAAACATGAGGATACATGAGGATACATGAGGAAACATGAGGATACATGAGGAAACATGAGGAAACATGATGATACATGAGGATTCATGAGGATACATGAGGAAACATGAGGATACATGAGGAAACATGAGGATACATGAGGATACATGAGGATACATGAGGATACATGAGGATACATGATGATACATGAGGATACGTGAGGAAACATGAGGATACATGAGGATACATGAGGATACATGAGTATAAATGATGATACATTAGGATACATGAGGATACATGAGGATACATGAGGATACATGAGGATACATGAGGATACATGAGGATACATGAGGAAACATGAGGAAACATGAGGATACATGATGATACATGAGGAAACATTATATAATACATAAGAACATTGAATTCCAGTTACTTTACGTTTTATTTTAGTCAATTATAAGAAAATTATAATTAATTAAATTATAATTATTAGTTCAAAAGAAATAAGATAACATTATAAAAAGAAAATACCTTTGTCGTCGAAAGTATATATGGACCATTGATAGATATTTGTGATCTAGATGATAACGTTGAAGGAAGAATATGCTGTTATAGATAATCTAGTGGCTCATTATTGATACAGAACTATGGTCAAATTTAGATATTTTATTTATTTTGAATACATTTTATCAAAAGGATATTTGAATGCCTTATCCAAGTGTCAGTATAGTAAGCATAAAGTAGTTGTTTCGTTAAGAAGTCCTAAAAATACGTCTGCTTAATATTTTAAGATATTTTCGAAATTTAATAACCAATGTTTTGTCAATTTATACTGATCTTTTTTTTTCAATAATGTCGAAAGTACATACAACAATGAGAAACCGAATGTGGGTTAGTGTTTCAAACACAAAATTGGAAATACAATTAGGACAAAAGTAGTATGTATGAGGGCAGCCATATTGAATTCGTCCTAATTGTGATTATAATATCATTGAATATCGCTCAATGAAAGCTACACTTATTTATTAGATTTTTAAAGTTTGAAATAATATTACAATAAATTAAAAATTACGATATTTAAATAAGATTGAATAAAATATTTTTAATGCCATAGAAAGTTTATTTGGTTTGTTAATTTTAATGCCCTATATACTTAACTAAAATATTATTACCATTGTTTCATTACTACACATTTACGAATATCCACAGCATGAGGTCTTTACTCAAAACGTTAGCATAATCAAATGTTGTCGTATGATACTTTTATCTTTACATGAACCCATTTTAACTGGCTACTTCGTAAGAAATGTAATAAGATAAATCGTAAGTAAGATATTTTTTTTTTAATTTCAGCTGTATTCCAAAACAACTGTAGCTTAAAAATGAGAATAAAACTGATTGTATTGATCGAAATATTTGAGATTTGTTTATAACATTCAAAAATATTGTAAATCAGTAATAAAAAATGAATGTAATCAAGTGTAGATATTTAACTAATTGTATTCATAAATTGGCATTTAAAGTTACTTATGATCAACTTTATATCGAATACTAATTGCATCTAATTAATATATTCGTCAGAATGTTTTAGTAAGTAAGAGCTAGTTGAAGTAAGATTGATAATAATTCGTAAATATACGAAGTTTGAATAAGAATGTATCAAGAAAAGCATTTATTATATTTTTGTTTCCCTGCTTCAGATAGAATACATATTGTGTTCTTTATGAGCCTATTGCAATACAGTTGGATGCCATTTTTCGATAAGAGCAGGTATAATGTCACACATATCTCAATTGCAGTGATAGTAACAACAATAGACATCAATTCAGGAACAATAATTTTTAAATGTTTAAATAACTTTGCAAATAAAAGTTGACTAAACAATACGTTATAATGCTTTTCATTTCTTCCAATTTCAAATGTTCTGTATGGTCAAAGTGCAGTCTTTAAAACGTCTTGAATCTGGACAGATGAAAACACGAAGGATTCTTAATTCTGTCTAATTCAATTAAAACAGGAGCAAAATACGTACTTCAGAAATGTTTGAAACTTTTCTATAAAAACAACATAAACGAAAGGATTCACTGTAGAATTTACCGCGATAACAAAGCTATTGAAAGAAATTAGTAATGTTAACGAATACGCATCCATTTCGTATGATCTTATAAATGCATAAATGACTGATTCAGCTGAGAAACACATAATGAATGCCAAACCAATTATTGTAGTGGCTTTGGTGAGTTTAATTGAAGCCTTTCGTTTCTGTTGCTGACCTTGATCTTCAATGTCGCTTTGTTTTCTACTTAGCACGTAAATAATGCTAACGTACATCACCAAAACAATGATGATTGGTACAATATAGACGCAAACCGTCCAAAAAATATACATAATGAGTTGGTAACCACCTAAGTTATGCACCTTGACGGATTGTAATTGTATGCAGAGGGTTTTTTGACCTACATCCAGAGTAAGCTTATTGCTGAGAATAGTTATAATGTTGACCATAGCTGCAACAGGAACAGAAATAAGAATGACCAGATAGAATGGTTTTTCAGTATGGCGTCGATAGAAGAGTGGTACAACGAGACAGATAAAACGATCAACTGCAGTAAAAGTGATCATGAAGATACTGAAAACGAGGAGAGAGTAGAGGAAATAACCCGAATGATAAATATGACAAATTATCCAATCCAGAAAATTGCTTGCTCCCGATACCCAGAATCCAAATTGACTGGTAAACTGGCCAACAAGAGAAAAAACGCAAATGAGAAGGTCCACCAGAGTTTGACTGAGCAGAATTGATTGACTGATTTTGGAGCCAATTTTGTGTCGGAAGACAAACCCGAGGAAGAGGCCATTACCAAGTATCCCCAGGAACAGAAAGCAGGCACGGAAGATGTAGAATGCTTGTTCACCTGCGCTGCTCTCGTATAAACTGGAGTCAAATAGGTTTATAGCATTGATCAATGATTTATTTGATGTTGCATCGAAGGAGTTGTTTTCTACAAACATAACTGAATTCTGTAATCTGTCACAACAAAAACTGATGTAAGGGATAAAACTTTACCTTCGATATTTTCAAAATTGCTGCATCAACATATTCTCAAGACTTCTTTCGTTAAAAAAACATATTTATAAACTTAAACATACGTAATAAACCAGTAATACTGTGCATTATTATTGGTTGAATAATCCTTAAATCAAAATTCAAAGCATACAATTGGCTCGAATGTAATATGCATACTTTTTTTATTTCGAAATTGATTTTTTTTTTCAGGCAATTCATTAAAGAAAGGTTCAGCACTAAATAATAGTTTTACTTTATATTTAATTCAACAGTAGTTAATATATTTAAGTACATTTTCAAAATTAATTGCCTCGGAGATATTTATAAAGATATTTCATTTTGAAATAAATAGCTAAGTTACTGTATAAATACTAATTTTACACTTCGCGTTGTTTCAGTTGAATCACGTTATTGTGTTCTGTTATTTACAAATAATGTAACACATGATATTAAATTAGTAATTAATATTTGTGCTTTTCAATGTTTTCGCTTATTTTAGGTATTATACAAATTGTATTTAATGATAAAATTTATTCCGATATAAATATATTTTTCAAAATGATACACAAATGAAATACTGTTCTCTGTAGTCGGCATGTTATTTAGAATTAATTTTAATGAATAACTAATGCGAATTAGGTAAGTACTATTTGCATATGTATATTTATTTTCAGAGCTATCGTTTCTATTTTTCTTCATTTTACACATAATAACATTTGTATGTAATGCAATGAATTAACTGAAACATTTTACAAAAAAGTAATAAATATGCGATATAATATCTAATATTATTTAAAAAAACATGACAAATATCGCAGAATGTATTACCGTCAATTTTAAAGCATACTTTATTTAAAATTAAACAATTATAACTTAATTTTAGGAGCATAAAACATGTTTCAAAAGCTATTTTTCTCAACATAATTAAAATGTTTTTGGAAAATCATCTAAAAGTAAATTTTTTAAATTATTTACTTATTTAAACTTCCAAACAAGCAGTAAAAGGGTAAAACACTTGTGGATTATATTTTTAGTAAATACGTATTGATTAAATAAAAACCATATTTCAATTAACTGTGAGTTATTATAATTTTACTTAGATTGTTGTTGAAATAATTCATTTATAGATGATCAACATAATGAAAATAACATTTCACGCTACTAACAAAAAATATAAACGAAAGTAATATTTGAACAAATAAGTATCGAAATATTCACCTTCACTGTTGTTTGATTATCTCCTGGATATCTTGAGTAAATATGTTTCTGTTAGAATGTTTGATTTGATTTATTTGGTTATTATTGACAGTATTTCATGTGCTTTTAGTATGTGTTACAGCTACTTATTTTATACATTTACAAACATAAACTTACAGTGAAGTAAACTGTTTTATTATTTTCTTTCATTAGTTGTCATCAAATAATTGTTTTCAAAACGTGTATCAACCTCCACCTCAGATGGAACTCTAAAAACTAGATATTGTCATTATTTGTGTTATATATTTCAGTCTACAGATGCTATATGCAACTTCCTGTTAGTTTGTTTGTTTGTTTAAACGATAAAAGATTCCATTTTTATTTTTGAAATATAACTTCAAATAACATTAATTGCGTTTCCCATATTTGATTTAAACAGCTCTTCAATTAATGAGTTTAATATTCATATCAAAAAATATTATTCAAAATTAATTATTTGGATTTCTTTTTTTAAGTTACAATGTGTCAACAATAATTAATATATTACATTTTACAATATTTATGGTTAAATTTTTCTATTACACATGTCATACATTTTTTGCAATTGATGCACAGACACAAAATAAATAAACATAAGTGTAACTAATATTTATATTTTTTATATTTAGAGGCTTATATTCAAAACTCATGCATTAAAGTTTGCGAAATGAAATCTAAAAATACATAATTACTTTCCTTAGGCCGGTATTCAGTTACATAAAACATCACCTATGAAATATAAAACAAATATTTCATTTCATTTGCACATACTTAATTTTCAGAACTTAAAGTATATTTTATATTTTAAAATGCAAAATATTATTATTGCAAGTTTTGTATCCGGTTTTTTGTTAATTTACTGTACATATTAAATGGAAAACATATATGTTTAAAGCTGCAACCACAGTTAAAAGTTTAAACTTTTGTTAATCTCGTTATATTTCAAATTCTCCAATATTTATTGTTTTTAAAATGATTTATGTTTAAAAGTTTCGTCTATACTGTATGAGTGTATACTATTTGACGAACTCAGGTTTAAGTAACTCTATATTTGGATGATATTGTAATAACTCATAAATGGATGATCAAGTTGAAGAAATTAACATTTCATACGACACAAATAAATAAATGGAAGCAATATTTGAAGAACTATGTATCAACATATTTACCTTCACAGTTTTGCGATGGATGATTTCGTTAATATCTCGAGTAAATATGTATTACTTTAGATGTTAGATTTGATTGTAAATTATTGACAGTATCGGTGTGTGTTGAATAGATAGGGAGAACCAAATATGTGTTCTGTTTACAATAATGTTTTGTTTATCAACACGTCTCCATCGAGTTACGCCACTCAGCTTCAAATTATTATTATTTTTCTTGTCTTTAATGTATGTATCTCGGAGTGTGCTAACCTTTCAGTTAATGGAAACTTAGCTAATTCTGTTTATTTTAGAGAGTAAATCATTGTAATGGGTGGCGTCTTCTAAAATATAGTACCGCTGATTTAAAGATTGAACTTGACGAAAATTAACTATATTGAGATTGCATCACATACAGGGCATGCTATCATTTATAGACCCCCTTAGCTAATTTTCTAACTTTGAAGTTATACTATACTGGATAATCTATTAAATATTACTTTTATTTTTCATAAAAGAAAACATATAAGAAATATCAAAGTTATATTTTTTTGAATTTTGTACGATTAATACTAGAATTTCGATAACATTTTAAAGGAAAGCGGTTAAAAGTAACTAACGCCATTTTAGTTAAATAGTTTATCGCTATGTTTTTATAATATAATTTTAGGCCACAAATATCTCAATAATAATTTACAATTCTAAAATTACGACAAACCAAACATGGATAAGTCTAAATCATATTTTTGATAACTTTGACTAAATCAATTTTAACGCCATTATCTAAAATTTACAAAAAACTAAGGAGGTTGTTTCGTAGAACTTGTGCCATATATATTTAAAGTAAACATTTGAGTAATATATGTTTAACCATTGATTTAATTACAAGATCGGATATATCATCAAATAATTAAAATTCTGATGAAAACAATATTTAAAATTTGTTACCAATACAAAGCTTGATATTATACAATTCAAATTACTTATTTACGTTTTTTCTTCTGATGTTACGTGATTATTTTTTGCTTAAATGAACGTGTCTCTTTGGATTAGGAGTATTTTACCGTTAACGAGTTTGTACTTAATCTTGACTATATCTAGATTTATATTGTTAACTTGTGCCATTGATCCAACGTAAACGTGAGTATAGTACTTGTTGAGTTCCTGTTTGTTTTGAGCGTTGGTGCGATAGTGATATCACTGATATAACATGACAGATGAACTGGCCAGTTATGATGAAGCAATTGATAAAGTGTGTTTAAATAAGTTGTGAGAAGGTTGAATTTGAGAATTTGAATAACATATGATAATGTGGTTTCTGGAGTTTTATTAAGAAATATATGATGGATGAGGTGTATTGAAGAAATGTCGAGTTAATTATTAAGGAATCTTAAATAGAACGAATTGGAAGAATATTTAGTTTTTTCAACTGCTAAATTCCAACAGTGATTAAGTAAAATGCTAAGTTGAATAATGTGCAGCGTATAAACAAAATGGTAGAATTGGAAAATTATTTTGTTTTTGTTCATGCAAACTAATTTGGTTTGATAGTTATGTTCTTAAATGTGTGTCTTTGTTATATTTTGAGACTGTGGCATTACATCATTAAAACAAAAACAGCTGAGAATTCGATATACCTAGAACAGCGAAACCCTTCATTTTACGATTTTTAATTTTACCTTATGTTTTTGGGAATTATATTTATAATAATGCATATAATTAATGTATAACTTCTAAATTACTATTTAGAAGTGTATAAGCAGTAATACAATTTTAGTTAGGGCATTAAAATAAACGCAACTTATGTCCATCAATGATGTATATGTATATTGCACATAGTTATTCTATTGATTTATCCATCGAATTTAGATATGTGTATAAGTGTTTATAACAGTCAACGTGTTCTCATAATTCTATCACTGATTTACCTAAGTATAATAGGCAGTAATTTATAACAAATTCTGATTTTCTAATAAAATTGATTTGTTCCATGCTGAAAACGAAAATTAATTGTTCCACACAGCTCCGTTAGTTGATTACGCAAACATGATCTAACATAAGCTTTCAAGTCTAAAACGATTAGAAGTAAAATCAAAAATCGACATTAAACTCAATTAACATATATATGGACTAATTAAGATTTTTGATAAAACTAATAGTTCAGAAATATTTTTAAACAATACAAAAAGTTATATTGTGAGGAAATATATTTATGTTGTCATGGATTCTCCAGATTTACTTCCTGTGGCAGAAAATATACGAAAAAGTATAGCAACAAAAACATATTGTGTGTACTAATTGTTTCCGATCAACTGTTGTGAAGTAAATACATATTTTTATATTCCTACATTTGTAACTGCAGCAAGCTACTAAAATTAATAAAGATAACATTTCGACTTTTTATCCAACTTGATTTATAGTAGATTCAGTTATAAGCAAACTTGGGACTTAAAACATGTTAAAATTCTGCGATGACGTTATTTATTAGATATAACATAATATATCACTTAATAATTCTTTATATGTAATATATTTCTGATTTAAATCGTTATGGTACATGTATACATAAAAATACTAATTGTTGGTGGTAACCAGGGCAACTTTACACAGGATATCATTATATAAACATTTACATAAATAATAATTAATTGGTTTTTAATATAATAAAATAAAGTCAATATTGATTAATGATATGAAAAAAAATTGATATAACGTTTAAAAATTAAACGATACAATTTAACATATTGTGTATACTAAACATAAAAGTACAGGAGAAATTAGAATTTCAGTGAGTTGAAAACACTTTTTCTGGACAATAAAATAACAAAAAATAATAGTACGCTACAAACAAGATAACTACTGAAATAGAAAGTATATTTGTTGACAAAATAAACACATTGTAGGAATTAATAATCATATAAATATGTTCAAACAATATAATGTTGTGTTTTAGACAAGCCTTTGAAAATATATATTTGGAGTGGTGATAACATTGTCTGTAATTTATTAAAGAAATACTTATTTTGTCAATGAAAGGATATTTAAATATCTTAGCTGAGTGTCTATGTTATAATAATCAAGAAACTGTTACCAAAGTCCTAATAAATGGGTCTGTCTCATTAATATTATTATTATTATTTATATTGTGTTTTCTAATTAAAACTTTCTTTACTATCGTTGAAACCACAAAACATGGAATAGGATATGGCCGGAACACAAAATTGACAACACAATTAATATAAAAAAACGTACTATATAATGGGGGCCATAATTGGGTTTCAATTTTATTGTATCGTTTACTGGAAGATAGGCATGTGACCATGTATTTGATTATTTGAGTTTGAAACAACGTTTAAAATAATATAATTTATTAAGGAATTATTATAATCTTTTTTAAAATTGTGATCAAATTTATTTCGTTTTTGATACTATGTATTATAATTTGAGATCGTCGTTTTTGTACGGAAAATGAGCTGCGAATGTTATTTTATTTTGTTGATTTAAAATGATATTGATTGATTAATATAATGTAAATGTGGAAAGATCTACCGTTGGACATTCAGACAAAGCAGATAATTTTGACAGAGAGGACAATTGTTAAATAGATGTTCAATAAATGTTCCTCTTTTCTGGAAAACATTGTTCCCTTTATTAGTAACAATAGGTTACTATTATCCAATGAGAATAGTGCAATTTTTCCTGTATCTTAACAGATGAAAACCCAAATCGTTATTAATTCTGTCTATTTTGCCCAAAACAGATACATAATATGTTCTTCGGAAATTGTTGAAACGTGTCCATGAAAACAACATAAACGAATGAGTTGACTAGAATTGACAGCGACTAAAAAGCTAATAAAAAAATTAGAAATGCAATGTCGAAAGCGTCTTTTTCATTAAATTCAAATATAGAAAAAATTGTTGTTTGGCCTGTGATACATACAAAGAACGAATGCCAAACCAATCATTGCGGTGGCTTTGGTGAGTTTAATGGATGCCTTTCGTTTCTGTTCCTGACTTTAATTTTCAAAGCCGCTCTGTTTTCTTCTGAGAACGTAAATAATGCTAGTGTACATCACCAACACGATGATGATTGGTACAATGTAGAAGCAGACATCCCACACCATTACAAAAATTAATCTGTAATTAATCGAAGGATCTTTCTCAAAGAATGGCATGCAGAGAAGCTTTTCACCAGAAACCAGAATGAGCTTATAGCCGAAAATATATGGAATGTTGACCAATGGGGAAACAAGAAGACAAAGCAATATGACCAGATAGAACGGTTTCTCAGTATGGCGTCGATAGCAGAGTGGTATAACAAGACAGATGAATCGATCGAATGCAGTGAAAGTGATAATGAAGATACTGAAAGTGTGGAG
>JAYRBW010038971.1:0-11766 GCA_036023295.1 Invenusta paracnida | reverse complement strand
ATTACTAATATGACGAAAAATGATAAAAACAAAAAACTAACTCAAAAAGAGGGAAATGAACAAAACATACAATTCAAATTAGCGCCAATAATACAAACAAATTTTGAAATTAAATTTTAGCATATTTAAAGAACAGAAAATAATAACAACTACCGTTAGGCATATAACTGCCTTTGAATAAAAGCCACTGTGACAACCCACCCCTGTGACAACCCGCCCCGCTCTCCCTAGAGTACACTGACACACTGCACATACACACGCCTTATATATATGATAATATATAAATGATGTATTAATATTTTACAGTATACATATAATATTTTAGCTTATTGTATGTCATGCTTATTTTTAAAAAGAAAAGAATAATTTTAACAATGAAGCAAAAACACAGCTATATATAAAACATTAGTTTGTTTTAGTTCATTGAGTATACCTACTATAATTTAAGATGTCTACTATTGAAAATAACTGCTCGTGTGCAACACTATTTACACATTGGTTAGAAATAAAGATGGTATAATAGAGGGAAAGTAATATTAGAGCCTATAGTAATTCATATGTAGTTCTCGTCGTATTTAAAGCTTTATTGCAATAAATATAACGTTGAAGTTCATGATCAATTTGTAAAAGAGACCTATACTGTTCTTCAAAAACGTTTATAGAGAGTTCTTTATTGTTTTCAGGGGGTTATTAATTTTTGTTTAAATTCAAGTTCAATATCATTTACTTTCGCTTTTAAAGATTTTTATTTAAGCAACTTAAAATCCTTCTGTTTCAAACCTTCATTTTTCAATTTCATAATTCGAAATTGCATAGATGACGTCATAGTCATTTACTTTTTGTGGTGTTTGCTAAACATTAAAAGTAGGCAGTTTTAATTGAAAAAGGTTATTTACTATCCTGCATTAAATGGTGGATTGCACAATTTATTTGTTAAATGATTGATAAAATGCTTAGTAAATAGAAGGAAACAGTGTACCTTTGTAGAAGCACTTATGTCGATATTTTAGAACCTGTTAGTACGTGCTATTTACACATTAAAGAAACTTATCAAATGTTCACCTTTAAATAAATATCATTAGAAAAATATAATAGCAGTAAAAAATTAGAATTATCACATCGTGTAATTTTTTATAATATTGGATCAAATTATAAACGAATATACTATAAAATCACGATATATATAATAATAATAATAATAATCCTTTATTTGATAAAAAACACAGAACGGTTTTTACATATATATATATTATTATTATTATAAGTCAAAAATGACAAAAAAAAGTGCGTTAACTTAACCCATTAAAGAAATGAAATATCCGTTATATGTGTTAGTTCTTTAGTCAATAATATTGGACTTAAAAAAACTTGAAAAAAACTATTATACTAAAATCATTTTGACTAGGATATTTATAATTGTATAACTTCATTAAAATTAATGTCTTTTCAATTAATTTTAGGTATTCATCAATTTAACTTTTGATATTTATATTAATTAAGACATAAACGTATTATAAAAATGGCAGGAATATACTTAATCATTTTCTTAATACGTAAAAAACGTAGTTAACTCAAGTCCAATATTATTAACTAAAGAGCTAACACATTTAACGGATATTTTATTTCTTTTGTGGGTGGAGCTAACACACTTCTTTACAATTTTTGGTTTATATGTATATATTAATATCACAATTTTTTGCTAAATACATTATTAATAGAATATTTAATACCTATAGCATTTGATTATATATAATTTAATAAAAATCGAATAAAGTTTACGGGGTGTTATTGGGTCTAAACAGTGGTTGCTATGCAAAATCTAGAGCCCTAGCAACGGTTTCTAGGTAAAAATATCATTTTCTCATCTCCGGGATATTTCCAATATATGTTCAAAATTTCAGAAAAATCTTTAATAGTATTTCATTAAAGAAATCGATTTTGCACCTAAATATCTCGGGTTCTAGTTATGAAGATTAAAATTCGCAAGCTGATTAATTTTAAACGGCGCTACCCAAAAAAAGTTAATCATTTCAAAATATAAATTAGTTTTTAAATTATAGCTGTTTAAAAAATGGTCGTTCTGGTGGTATTCTAATTTACCTTACTGTACGTAGGTTGCTCGCATGAGCTAACAACTTGCTACCATATGTTTAGATACAATATAATATGTATATATATATGTATAAATGCATGAATAAATATATATGCATATACATATACATGTATAGGTATATATCCCAAAATTACCAAACAATAGAATATCTATGTAAAATATATATAAAAGATGTTTAGAAAAAAACAGTTTAAGTCCTTAGATATGTAACTGTCAAATAATATTTTTAAAGTAAGTTTTAAATGCTTTTTCAGTTAATAATATCTGTTTATGTGGTTAGATAATAATTCATTGACGAATCTAAAACATATCTATGTGACTATAGATGATCATTGCTTATCAAATTTTGATACGCTTCTTAGATCAAAAACTGTTTCTGTACGTAAAACTTATACTCACATTTTGGTACCTAAATTAATGGTTATTTATTGAATTTATAAAATCGGTTTGAATACATATATGTAAGGTGTCGATTTTTCCAAATCTAAAACAATATTTAGCGCTTATAGATATTGATTAAGTTATTTATAGAATTAATAGAGTATGTGTGTATATACAGTATGTTCCATAAGTTCCATAGCAATTTCATATGAAAAATTTCAAAGTAAAACCATGATGGATAGTAACAACAAATAAACATTAAATTATATCCTACAAAATGTTACCTTATTTGCACAAGTAAAATATATCTTAATTAAACATACGAAATAAAATTTATATGGTGATGTAAACAAATTTAAATTTAAATTTAATTCTATTTTAGAAATAGTCTTAAAAAGAGAGATGTACCTAAATAGATTTAATAAAGTTTCCCTTAAAGCAACCTCTTAAAATTTTTACAACAAATATTTCAGAATAAAGAACTCAATTTAATTAAGTACTCGTATATAGATGTCTTTATATTGTTTTCTTTATTATGTACAGAAAAATTGCTCATATGCACAAAAACAATAATATTTACATAATAAATAAAGAAACGTGTGCTAATTGTTTTATTATATAGAAGGTTTCAAATCAATAATTAATTGGTATGATAATACTTTAGTTTAATTAGTAAAATAGTAAAATAACGCTCATCGCATGCAAAACATAAATACTCGTACATAGTTTGAACGTAAAATACTTTCAATTCCGAGAAATAAAATTATTTACAATTCTCTTATTCCTTTTCTGTCCACTCTCAGGCTACTCCAAAAGCGTTGGCTACGAGCCTGGGATGTCTTTCGACGAGCACAAGTTTACCAACACCTGGAATGCCGTCTTTATCGATGATTCCTGGCGTTTCATCCAGTGTCACTGGGCCGCTCGTCACCTCAGCTTTCAACGAAATCATCAACGGCGTGGCTCTCTCTCTCGTAGCATGAGTATCTCTGCTGAAGAGAATAACAACCACATTACTACCACAACCGGTAGCAACCACGATGCCAACGCATTAGATGTCCCGAATCATAATCAATCCAACGCAGCCAACAGTTGCAGTCAACTCTCCTCAGGTGACGATCCAACTTCCTCTTCGACAGTTGGTAGATCAGCTCGCGATCGAATTCGGTATCAGTATGACGAACACTACTTTCTTACAGACCCCGAACTCTTCATTCAAGAGTTTTTTCCTTACCATCCGGAGTGGCAACTTCTAGATCATCCTATCAGCTGTCGGCAATTCGAGAAGATACCCTTTGTACGCTCACAATTTTTTAACTTAGGTATGTCCTTCCCCAAAAATACTAAAGCGGTTATGGAAGCCAATGATTCGGGAAAGTATAGTCTGGAGATTTGGATCAAGTCCACAGCGGATATTGTCTGCCTCTACCAATTACGTTACATGGATGAAGGGCTTAAAAATTTCCCCTATCACAACGGAGAGCATTTGGACAACTTTATCTTCTTCACACTAAGGTCAGACCGTCTATTGTTTGATGTCCATCTACCGAGTCAGAATTCCTGCTCTTTGGAAATATTCGCAGCTCAAACAAGTCAACTCTCCCAAGGTAACGGAAGTGTTAGTGTCACCCTTAAGAGCGTAGCAAAGATTCGTATCGTTCCCCCAACTACAATGAAAACACGGATGAGCTCCTTACCTAGTTACGGGGAATGGGGTCCTAGTAAAGCCATTCGTCAATTTGGAATTAAACCACTCAATTACCCATCTCCTGTGATCAATGACACGGGCTCACTTTCAGTTCAACTTCTAATACCGGAACAACTTAAAACAAATCACTTTTCAGCGGCACTGAAAAAACGTGACGTTAATGACCATCTACTCTTGCCATACGTCAAAGTGGTACAGAACTCTTCTATTCTTACTGTACATGTTGATCCACCGGTTTTGGGGCAATTTGCATTGGAGATCTCTTTTCAGAAAGTGAATCCAGATTCTGGTCTAGCTTCAATCGAATCAGCCTACTTTGCAAACACGGTTGATGTTTGCAAGTACCTGCTCAATGTAACTTGGTTAGAGCGTCCACGGATCATGTCTATTGCTCCTGAAATTATATCAGACGATCCGTCTGGTAAATTGAAACCCGGATCAAAATCTTGGGCGAAACAGCTTGGTCTTACTTTAACTGCGCCGGCCAAACCGACCCTAGTAACCAATGAAAATGTTATGGTTCTCGACTTTGCATGGAAAGTGAGCAATATCAATTTGGCTTATCGCCTATTAACCAGCAAGCCAGTAGAAACTAGTGGTGATTACACGGACCATGCAGATCTCACGTTCACTTCAAATGACACCTGTGAAGTTTTTCTCTCTTTCCCCTGTCCTGCGACATATGCCTTCTGTTTGTACGCGCGTGGACACCGAGACACGTTAGATTTTCAATTAGCCTTTGTGGTACTCATCTCGAAAGAACAATATCAGCCACTACGTCGACACTCATCCCTTGTTCGGCTTAAGAGTAAGCGGCGATCAATCAAACGAAAATCATAACTGGATACATCAACATACTGTTTATTTCATTACATAATATGTTACATATTTTTCTTCTAGATTAAATATCAAAATAGATTTTTATGCTGTGATTCAGTCACTTATTTCGTATTTACATACACAATATGTTCATGAATTGTTTTATATTATTTAACTATTGTATTCTAACAAAATATTCATATTTTTCGTATAACCACAAGTTATGTGTTTCATAATGTTATTCTAAAAACAATTTAACTTCCCATTAATTGGATTCAACATAAAAATATAAATAGTCTGTATACAACATCGCAGCACCAAATTTATATAAAGGTACATCGATTTGTTTTCAATGATAATAAATATGTATGTATTTCTAATTATGTTTCTTATAATCTACATAATATCATATCATGATTAAACTTTCGATATTGTAATTTCACTTTTTAACTCATTTATTTGCACATTGTATGCATAAATATGCATAAATAAATTTATATATTTATACTTTTTTAAGAAAGGAGAATCAAAAATAACGATTTATAACTGATAGTACACTAGAGTACACAATAGTATATTACATTATATAATTTAAATTAAATTAAATTAAATTAAATTAAATTAAATTAAACATGTACTTGAATCAAATTCATTGAAAATTTATAAACGATTTATTTTCAGTGGAAATATTATATTTATTTACAATACCCAAATTATTAAAGTAAAGTCGTATAACGTTACTTGAAGAAATAATATTATTTCAATACTTCTAAATAATTTCAATAAAGAATAATCAATTCAATAAATCTAAAAATAACTCTAGAAAATGAAATACCTGTTATAGTTATCTTTAGATTGATTGATTGAGGTAAGCTTGTGACATGACCTTAGGAATTGGTAAGATTCAAGAGTCTTTCCCTTTGAGCCTAGTTGTCACCAGAGAATATATGATCCACGTATGTATGTACACACATAGGTACAGGATATTTATATATAAATATATTTATGTACATAATATACGTGCATCTAACAGTCTCTCATTGTCACCGTCGGCTTAGAATAACATAGCTAATATATCACTAAGATTTACCAGTCTCTTTTGTTTTCTACCAGCTTTAGATTAAAATAATTGATTTTGAAATGCTATGAATAATATAACCATAAAAATAGATAAGCAATAACTAAAACCGCAATTTTCATAATTCTGCGGCAATAAAGGGTTTTTGTTAGCGGAGGAAAATTTTAAAAAGGTGAAACTAAAATATTGTGGTGCAATCTCTTACAGGAATAGAAATACCCCTGATTTATATATATAGGTTCCGTAAAAAAAATTGCCTTTTTATAAACCTTTATTGTTAAAAGTATAATTATTAATATAATGTATGTTTACAATAAATTTTGAAGTATAATATCAACATTAGATAATATAATATATTGGTCCCGAACAAGTACCAAAATTATTTTACACTTTATACATAATCTCCTTCAGCTTGATTGATGCTCTGGAGATGAGATTTAAGGTTCTCGAATTCCTTTGACAATTTTGCTGTTGTTTGGGAGGTAAGGAACGCTTGGAGGTTTTCGCTTACCTTTTGCGTGTCAGCAAAATCGTGTCCTCGTCTGAAGCATTCGTAGTTGCGAAAGATAAATCGGTCCATTAAATTGGTGTCTGGAGAGTAAAGCGCCTGTTTCAGAGGGGAGATGTGTTCTTCTTCAATCCATTGGCTGACTTGGTGGGCAACGTGAGGTCTTGCGTTTATGTGTTGCAATGTTAATTCCTATGTTGGCAATGTTGCTTGGAACTGAGCAACCATGTTTGTAAGAAATTGTAGGTACCTCTCAGCGTTGAAAGAACCTCCATCGTGAAGCACTTCGAAGTAAACCAAGGACTTGGTGTAATTGCTGGCCACGATGACCAATAGCTTTTGGTCTGATATTGTTCTTCTAGGCATAGTAGGGCGATTTCCTGCACTGTCTACCCAGGCGCGTTGGCATTCTTTTGGTGGCACATTCCTAAAATAAACCCACTTCTCATGAATAACAACGACTTTTTCTTTAGCTCCCTGCCTCGAGAAAATATGCAACATCTCCCGGCTGCATTCAACTTTTTTTTCTTTGGATGCGTCATTCAGAATATGGGGTACCCATTTGCATCACAGAGATTTTTTGCCCAGATATTTTGTCAGTATTCGACGGACAGACGATTCTTCTATTCCAGTGAATTTTTTCTATTGCAGCACATGATAGTTTGTTATCGTCTTCGATTAAGTTGCGAACAATTGCCACGTTATTGTCACCTGTACTTGTTCGCGGCCGTCCAGAACCATCTTTCTTTTTAAAGAACTCCTTTTGTCCTTCTATATACTCTTTATCAATTTGTTATACTCTTCTGATATTGATAACAGTATCAACTCCCCAGCTTTCCACCGCAATAATTGATGAATATCAGTAGCTTTAAAATTATTGCGTGATAAGGTTGCAATAATAAAAATTAATATCGCACTGCTTTGCGTTCATTTTGTCGATGTTATGACTACAAATTTCAATTTTCATTTTATCGATTTCATAGATATAGATATCTGAATTTGAAATGTCCGTATGTCAATAAACTATATCCTTAGATTTGAATTTTGAGTTTGAACTATAATAAAAACGCAATTTTTTTACGGACTCTATATATATATATGATAATTTATATTTTGGATGGTCATTGTCAAAATGGTTTAAGTTATTCCTATGGCTATATGTAATAATAAATAGCTTATAATATAAATATTTAATAAATTCAAAATGTGTGTTAAATGTTTCATGTTATACAGGATTGCATGTTTATGTCATCCAGGATTACAAGCACCAGCATCTGTGATGGTAATGTTTTGTCCTTTTTATTTTCAATATAAAGTTATAAGCGCTTTGACACTACATATTTCATACAAGGTTGTTCAGAAGCCCTATTTAGAAGTAACATTAGTTTAAAAAATTATATCGCAAATTATATATTTACAATTTACAAAATAATATACATTTAATAAATTGTATTTAGAAAATGAAAAATCTTTTGATTATATATATTAACTTTCACTTGTTCTAAATTCAGAGCTGAAAGCAACAAAGGGTGGTTTATTTATAAATTGTTTCTATTTCTATTCTTTATACATCATTAAACTTATCCCTTATGAAATCTTTCAGTTTTTCTATAACGTTGCATTTTGCAGAACTTTATTTAGTTCGAATATACCACAAAGCAATTTAACTTAAACTGAGAACTCTGACAACTCTCAGATTTTTTAGAGAGATCCAAATTTAACCAATGGTCTTGGAAAGTCTCACTGAAAAATGTGTGGGCTTGCGCGCATCGTTCCCCGAAAATTACTGAAGTTTCTACAATAAACCAAGCTAAAGAAATATACTATATAACATTAATATCTTACTTTCATTTTCAAGTGAACCTGCAAAATATTTAAAATATAAAATTATTCTTATTCGATGAGATTTCGTGTCGATATTGCCACTCATACAATACATTACAATTCAAGTGTGCTTTCTGTGACTTTACAAAGAAAAATTCTCATCGTTCTGAACGCAATACATTTTATTATTAAAATAAGGTGCTGCATGTATCTCATTAAAATTAGTTTTTTCTTCGCACTTTGCCATACATATAAGAATTTTTTGAGCAAGCAATAATTCATGGTAAGATACTGATGGTTGAATAACTTCTACCTATAGCCTAATAATAAAATTTTTTTGTGATTCTTCAAAATGTTGTTTGTAGTATTTCGATTTGATATTTAATATTATTGTTTCGTATATATATATATACATATACATAAATTAATTATTGTCGCCATGCGGCTTAAACATATCAATAAATAAATAGCTCAATGCTGCAGGCAAAATAAGTTTATACGCCCAGGAGTGCGTACCGGGGTTTGAACTTGCTACCTTCGAGTTTGAAGAGTTTAACCCATTCGGCTGCCGCTCTCCTTATAATTTTAATTGTAAGATTGTATTATTGTACTGCTAAGTAGGTATATGTAGCATATATACTTGCTACACATTGAATGCATATATCACTTTTTATCATTACATAATAGTTTTATAAATATATAATTATTGGTGGCTATTCAAAGTTATTAAAAGGGGTAAACTGAGATTCGCTTTTACTATGACTAGTAATAACATTGGTGTCAAATTATATGTTTGTTGGGTCAAGAACTCCGATAAATTTGTTTCAAAACTAAAAAATGCAGTAATTTTTTATTTGTCTTATATCACTAGAGAAATCAATAAAACTCAATGCTTGTGTCATTTGGCTTTTATAAATTAGCATAACTAGTTACTCAGTGTATATAATATCAAATTTTCATTTAGAAAAATTTTACTTAATTTTAAATAACAATTGTGAATTGAGTATAAAAATACAAAGTTTTAAGTATATATTCAGTTGTTATTTATATATATATGTATGCATGCATATGTCTAAATGAAGCACTAGAACTTAACAATATTTATAAGATAGTTATAAGATATAACATGATAACAATATTGATATAACAAAAGCAATAGTTGGATGATAGTTATAAGATATAACGTGATAACAATATTGATATAACAAAAACAATAGTTGGATGAGACATTAGTGTTTATATATCATAGCATATTTTTATTTAGAAAAATACCCCAGTTAATACGATCATTGGTTTCCACTTCCATCTAGCCAATAACCGGACACATTCCACAGCATCTTCTCTTTGTGTACTGCATTGGCCCCTATGTTATAAGGAAAAAATCCTCCGCAAGCTCAGTTTTGGGGAACTTCTGCTGAAGTTTATTGACTAGTGTGAAAAGTGACTGATCAGACTAGTGTTTGAGTTGGATCTAAATACTTAATTACTTGGTGAAACATTTTCATTGGATCTCAAGCCGTAGTAATAGGAGACTGTCCATAATGGTAACATATATGAGTTGGTGAATGATGTTCTGTGATGCTTGAATGATAAACTACCCAAGAGATCTTTTCATCATCTTTCCAACCACACATTTCATGTCTGGAATTAAGCGTTCAATATCTTCCTGAAGACGTTTTTGTTACATTTGATATTTGGAAAACCATGACTAGCAAGACGCTTGTCGTAGAGTCCTGTCAAATAAGACATTGCTATTGATTCTTCTGAATATTTCTTCTGATCTTTGATGAAATCAATCAGCTCTTTCAAGGCATACATTCTAACAACGATAGTTAATGTAATCTCTATAAAAGGTCTGTAAATGTACTTTGATCTATAATATTGAAACACATTGGTACATCACTATATAATACAAATTGCTTTTACATAAAAATGTTATACCATTTTTTTCAAACGTAATTTTACAATAAAGCATAATTTAAGTAGGTACATACACGTGTTTATGCAAATGTTACTTTAAATACAAAATTAATATATTTTAGCTTTGAAACATATTTTAATTTATTCCTTGACCCCACAAACATATAATGTGACACCAAATTTTGCACTATATATAGTTATAATAGAAACAAAGAAATGAAATTTGTCATATTCTTTGCACCCAATTTTAGATTACCTATGAGTGGCCATTTTAAAAAAGGCACATATTTCGAATACAAAGTGATGTATAACTTGTGTTTTTGGTTAACAAATTGATCCTAAGGTATTCGATATCAAAAGGGACCTTTGTAACAAAACTTGAAGTCATCACCATATTTAGTGTACTTAACCCATCAACAAATAAAAAATTAGTCATTTTAAATATTTAGTCTTACAAAAATATTAAATAAGAAATAGGTACCTACACCTATATAATTTCGATAAATGCTCAAAATGCAATATAAATGTAGACAAAAAGCATTACACGTTTTTATTCGTTGGCTTTTAAATAAAATGAATAAATAGATGTACCTAGCTGTAAACAAAAATATTCAGTAAAATGGTTAATTAAGTAAAGTGCATCTCGGATATCTGTTAGGGAACATATCCATAAATCTTGAGTAAATGTGGATTTTTTAATGAATCAACATTTAAATATAGTTGAATATTTAAACGAGGTCATTGCTGTTCTTTGAAAAGTTTTACCTCCTTCAACGAAGAAAGGGCTCTTTCTACAGGTGCATTTATGGCTATACAATCCTCTGCATTATACTTAATGTTCTAATTACAATTGGAAATCTCTAGAATGAAGAGAATATGTTCAAGTGCTATACTATTATTCGCAAAGTATCTAGAGCGAGGGCAATTATTGATTCTTTATAGATACTTATTATTATTATAGATTCTTTGATTATTCGGACGCTTAATAGCTAAATACTTTTATCATTGTAATAAATAGAAAACTTCCTATTAAAATGTTAACCTTCATAGTATGTAATTCATATTTTGAATGTAATGGAAGTTTTTTATAATATATCTTAATATCTCATGGAGTTTCTTATAAGGAGTCAAGTTTATTGTCTGCAGTACCTAAATTGTTCAATTTTCCTTAAAATCACTCTTTCAGATCTGGTGTCAAGCTGCCTACAAAATGAATATACATATGCTTCTTATGTATCTAGTACTGAATTATACTGACTCGCTTTATAGAAGAGTTAGTTTGCAGTACCCCTGAAGTAATGATAGTAGTATGGGAAGGAGGAGCGCGGGAACAAAGGACCCCCCCCCCTTTGCCGAGTGAAATGAGTGGATGCTTGGCGAACCAATGATAGAGGCTTTATCGGTAAGAAAAAAAT
>JAYRBW010038960.1:0-11767 GCA_036023295.1 Invenusta paracnida | reverse complement strand
TCTATACACAATACTCGTGGTTTTGTAACTGTGAAAATAAATCTCCATACACCACACTTGTGTATCGTATAACTATTACTTAATTGACGCATATTAAAAAAAAAACGTAATTTGTAAATATGTGGGGCTTGCACTTTCAAGATAATCGATCAGGTGATTATATTTTATAAATCTATAAATCAATTATCTTTGTAGGTATAATTTATCAATTATTTAATTTCTTTAATGCTTTATCGTAAAAATTTGTAATAAAAAAGTATTCTTAATTATTTTTGCGTTAGTGTGTGTTGTAAATGAGACATATTTCAGTACCATACCTTATGATAACATGCTGTGTGTTCCAAAGTAAACATATTTGAAGTAGATAGTAAATAATACTGTTAGTCAACAGAAAAATGCAAATATCTATTTCAATTTTAATCCAAATAAAATAGTTCGAATTATCGAGTAATTGAACATTGAGATTCGATTCTAATTAAATCAAATACAGAGCACTGTAAAGTTTTGTCGTTAGAAAATCGTTTCATTTAAATACATTTTATGTAAATGGGTAAACAAAAAGTATAATTAAATCTTTTATTACAGTTATTTTTAGAGTGAATATAGGTATATATTAGGTTTTAAATACAATTATACAATAAATAAGTTGACAGTAAAATATAATTCATTGTCTGTATGTCTAAAAAAATTATATACTACATAAACTGTTTCACTGCTAACAGTTTTAAAACATTCTTTTTTAAAAGCTTTCAGGTAGCTGAATAGTAGCATTAAATTGCATACAGAATCGATAAGAGTCGAAACGCTATGTTTAATTACTGTTTGGTTGGCAGATTCTTTCATATGTTTGTCCATGCGTGTTTAAGGAATATTCCTATATAAAACTCTTATTTACCTACTAATTAACTTGAATCATAATTAAGTTTCTGAGAAGGTTCTGTTCACGATAATGTAATAAATGACCGGATAAGCAGCTTCCTACAAGCACAATAGATTTCAATTGTGGAAATACAATTATAACAATTAATTAATAAGGACATTCCATATTAGATTTGCTTTTTACAGAAATACCGGTGTTGTCATTAAACTTTCCGTGCTTATGTATATACCTTCACAATATATATTTTGCATCACTGTACACTGTTATTGTACTGCTGTTGTTAGTAAACCATTCTTCCCGTCGTTTTGCAGTGTGAGCTATCCTTTATTATGTATTTTTTTATATATTAATTTTGTTAAGACTGAAATTAATATTTTTCATGCTCCGTTTATATGAATAATTTTTAAATTCAAATTAACACCTCAATGTAAAAATTTATAACTTGATTTGTCAAAATGACTTCGATGCAACCTTAGATAATCGATCATAACTATTATTATAATTATTTATAAATTGATAGTCTATTACCTATGGATACAACATAAAATGTTGCGTTGTATTATTTATAAGATGCTGTTAAAGTATTTTACAAAGCAAATTTACTTATAACCAAATATTCACTGAAAAATATAGAGATTTTGCAAAGTTTGATTATTTCGTATATATTAAACATATTTTTTTATTTTTTTCCTTGTCGACCATCATTCAAACTAAATACATTAGTTTAACTATATACTACTTTTAACATATAAGTAGTAATATTGTAATATTACTAATTGTAAATTACTAAATAAACTAATAATACTAAAATAATGTTTATACATATTATATAAAATATATCTAAGATATATTATATTACAGATACCTAAATATTTAAGATGAGTTTTATAGCATAGTAAATATTGATGTACCTTGCAAATCTCCCCATAACATAATGTCGCATTTACATAATATAAAAATAGCTAGCATTTTAAAGATAAAAAAATAAAAATGTGTATATTAATTTATTCAGTATTAATTCATATCATAACATTTAAAAAAACAGCCAGATATAATTCTGCTCTAACATTATATTGTAGATAATTTCAGAGTATTTATTAAAAATGTTAGATTTCTAACTTAGATGCAGACAATTACACGAACAGTTTGCATAGCTTAATTAAAACATATTATGTATTATGTTAATATTTCCTATAATATTCAAATTATTGAAGAACTACACTTTGGGTGTCATCACCAACAAGAATACAGAAAACTTGAACAGTAATGTGTTTTCGTGTTATTTTAATAAAAATTAGCAATTGGATATTTCCGCTATGCACTGATTTAAAATACAATTATGAAGAAATATAATTTACTTTTAAAAATATGGAAACAAAATACGACAATATTGTCTCAATATACATTATATGAGTAAAATATGCAGAATAATACATATAAGAGTCCCATTAAATCAATTACTCTACTTGTATACAGCTGCCTGGTTGCACTGCAAAAAAATATTGCACATACTGTATACTATACCAATGTTATATATGTAGACTTTCATTTTAAATCAATTGTTTCATTATATAAATAAATGAAGCGACTACTATTATGCGAATAGCGACTCATTTGTGTTTTTTTGGGGAATTTGACCCCAAACTGTAACGAGCGCAGCATAAAGCACTATTACCCTACTTTGATTTGTTCAAATATTAATGAAACAATTGATTTAAAAATGAAAGTATACAAATATGACATTGGTATAGTATACAGTAAGTAAATGTTGGAAATTAGCCAAACTCAAATGTAACTTCAATGGTAATAAGTTGAGTACAGTTAAAGTGAATTTTTTTAAGGAATGGCATATTAAAATTCAACAAAGGTCATATTAATGGAAGAGATTGAATTATGTGTAAATATACAAATTGATAACAGATTTATAATTCAATTTATATACATAATTATATGAAATAATACTAAATATATGTATATTAAGCAAACTATTAATTTTATTATCTATAAATATTTCATAAAAATATGTATTATAATAGCGTGTGAGAAAGCGAAAATGGCTGTATTCAAATGAATTAAAACGAAACTAACATTTTAAACACATAGCAATTAAAATAAAAACTGCATTAAAATGTAGCGTCTTATAAATAACTCAAATGAAAAGATTACTCTATTTTTGAAAAATATGGATCACTAATCATTTCGTCGTGGAGCAAAGTAGCAATACCTTTGGAACTCCGGGTAACAGAACCATGTGGCACTTATCAAACTGTTTGAAATAATAGCATTTTGTAACATATTATTCAATTATAGCGTTATTGTCTATAACTCAACATAACAAATGATATAAAACTAATCTTCACAATTCTCGTAAAATTCTCCTTCAAACATTTTAGTTCTCTTTGTTATTTCTTAATGGATCATATTAATGTAATCGACTATTTTGATGCATCCAAATATCTCGTTTTAAACCTCCTAAATAAGTACGGCTTTATAAACGCTTTAACTGTTAATAATATAACTATGAAATTGTTATAATATTTGTGTAATTACCAGGTACTATAATATGCAAGTTTATCAACATATTACTTATTGAAAGAAAAAAGGAAAAGAAAAATCAATAATTATGTTTTTCGTATTTTAGTGAACTCTTCATCAGTGAATTGTAACTACAGAGAAGACATTGTTAGATATATTACTAAGTAATATATATTGTGATGCTAATATACATATATATATATATAATATTATACTACATATATAGTATTACACATAATGTAAACAATACTACTTATATTTTGAATAATGTGTGGCTTATATGTATAGGTATACTTCACTATAGTAGGACATTACTACAGCTTAAGATGTCCCTTACGGTGTATGTACTTTATATCTGTAGGTATATTTCACTATAGTAGGACATTACTACAGCTTAAGATGTCCCTTACGGTGTTGTACTTTAACTAATAAGTGTATCAGTTGACTAAAACAGTTTTCTGTATGGCTCAGTATACTGTGTGTACAACGTGTGTATAACTTCATGTAACATCGGCAATATTATGCTCCCACAATTCTGATAGATTTCCCATATAGGTGTCTATGTACTTAAATGCGAATAAAGAGGAGCAAAGGTGTTCTCTAAGTGGGATCAATTGTAGACCCATCTTAACCACTGACTACTAGCTGATAGGGGGTTTGAACAAGGGGTAGGAGCGCTGGAGAGACGAACGTACGGAAATATTGATTGTCACTTTAAAGTGCGTGATTATACAAGGCCAATATGGGATTTAACCGCTATTACGCAAGGGCGGTCGTTTATAAGACCGCTTTTACATACGTTTTCCTATTTTGTAACACCTATTATTCAGTTGCACTTATAATAGTGCGCATTTATATCATATCGTTTTATGCAACACATCCCTCCAAAGCGATTCATCTCCAGTAGGCTAGTTCTGAACGGGTGCAGTGTTGCATAAAAGCGGCATGATATAAATGTGCACTGTGATAAGCGCGACAGAACAATATATTTGGACCCACAACCTAATACTCCCATCCTGTCCACTCGACAGCAGTGATGGGAACATGGTATGTAAATGCTGGGGAAGTTAAAGGCAGCGATGCAAGGAAACGGCCACTCTACCTCACTATGCTGTTGACTCAGGATAAAGAGTTCTTCCCTAAAGTACGCTACGTACATGGGACCACATAATTTAACAGACAGAGTTTAATGTAATTTGAATGTTGTATGCAGTTATAAGATATTACTACATATATATTTTGGTTTCGTAAATATTTTGTATAATAATTATAAAATTTCATTAATATAACAGTTGTAGATAAAACGTATAACTAACAATGTTTCACATGGGACTAAATTTCTGTATTTGATCAAAAATGTATTCATTTAATTAAATTCAGTACCACTTAGGTGCTAACCAATAATCTAAAATTTACTGAAATACACGATTCTTAATTGTCGATTATTTACAATGTGATGAATACAAAATTGTCATAAATTGAATATGTGTATTGTTACTGTATGATTCTAAATGTAGACTATCCATTTACTACTATAAAATGAATTGGAAATTTTTTACGTAAAATGAGCTATGTGATAAAGCAGCCATAAAAACACAACTTATTACATTTCACGCTTATTCAGTAACAATTTAGAGTCAGGAAAACAATTAAATTTGAAAAAAATACATTTAAATTTAATCTTAATTACAAATGAATTAAAAAATAAATCGCATAAGACTTATGTGTAGCTATAATTTTCTGTCTTATTCATAAAACACATTGCTGCTTTTGCGATTTTCAATATAACAGAAAGAATTATTTCATGAATATTTTTTATTAACAAATAAGGAATACGCATTTTTAGCATTCAGATAAAATAACTATACAAGTTATGAGTTTATAAAAATGATGTACTATATTTCATTACATTAATGTAATTATGCGAACTCTTAGGTAAATTAATCTCCAATATTTTTTTAAATTTCTGATAAATTTTTCAGTTCAAGGAAGAGAAATAAATAAGAACAGTGTACAATTATAAATAGGCTTTGCATAAGAGTCAATAATAAAAAGCGTTAATATGTAAAATTTGTATATTTAAAAATGGATAAATAACATTCTGCTAATCAATAAAAAATGTAATAATAACCAAAGAAACTCATTGCATTGATATCATCACATCTTCATTATAAGAATTTAAAGACCACTATTGTTCGAACGTTCATGAATCACAAAATTCCTATACTATGCTCAGTTAAGTCTAATATTTGATAGGAAAACTTTTATTTTAAATGCTTAATTTTGTTTTTTATTTGGTGTACGTGTAGAATGGTTTTTTAATCTTTGATTCTTTGACTGCAATAGATCAGGTACATCCAAAAGCTCATTTTGGATATCGAAGTACTAATATGAACTTTTTAAGAGGTATCTAATACCTTTTTTAAAATAGATTAATTTCAATTTAAAACAAGTTATTATTAACGCATCGTCAAGCCAATAACAATAGCTTCAGCGATTAGCCTGAGAGATGCTAACAGCTCTAGTCATTAATGCTAAGGAGAATAGGCCAATCTTTGACAGCTAATAAATCAGGCTAGAATGCATAAAATCAAGCGCTAAAGAACAAAATGTAACAAAGTTGAACTTTTAAAAAGGTTTATAGATTGTAAAATGGTCAATTGCGATGAAAGGCGTTTTTCTTATTATTTTTATCAAAACAAAAACTACAGCATCGTAAAAATAAAGGCCACGAAACGAGCTCCTCCGAAGCAAAGGTTTTAAAAAGTAGATGATATGTAAGTACAGCCATTGAATAAATTGATATAGAAAGGCGTCAAGATATATATTTCAAGGCTTGCTGTTAAAATTTGCCCATAAATGAAAAGTAAAAAAGTAATAACTGATATAATATTCATTAAAATAAAAGAACAAAAACTAAAAAAAATTAATTGTAATGTATATATATACTACGTAATTGCTTATTTTGTAACAACTATCTTATTTTTTCTGAACATTTATACTCATATTTTTTCTTAATTTTCCTTTTAGATATGCATATATTATTTATTGTTTATATGTTTATTTGTTTTTAACAGAAATCCTGTGGTATAATTAATAATATATTAAGGATCAATATAGTTTACAACAAACATACTTCTTCAAATTGTAACGCATAGATAATGCGAATTAAAAACGTTTTATTTTAATAAATTTGATGTAAATTGATAAGGAAAAAGTAGTATTACATATTTTGATTAAATTAATTTTACGAGCAAATATATGTATATTGATACAAATTTAGCATACTGTAATGTCCGTAAAATTCAATTGATTGCCTGTGTGTCTAAAACTGTTTCACTATATAAACTGCTTAACTGCAATCATAGTTTGCAATCATGCAACTATTAAATCAATATTTTGCAAAAGCTTTTTGGATAGATGAAAAGTAGTATTAAACTGCAAACATAATCAATAAGAATAAAAAGATTGTACAAAATTACTTTATGATTAAAATAAGAAGAATATAGGAAGAAAAATCAATTTTTCATCAAAATTGATCCCTTTCAAAATGTATCCAGAAGCTTTTTAATGCACTCTAGCCTGATTTATTAAAGCTCTAAATAGTAGTAATGACAAGAGCTGGTAGATCTATCAAGATAATCACTGACGCTCTTGTTCTTGCTAGGGCGTCGACTCATTTTCCTCTTTCATCTTAAAGAAAAAGCTGAAAATACATCAAAATAAATTATAAGGATTAAAACATGAAAAATTTTATTAAAAAGAGCAAAATGATATATATATATACTCGTTTAAAATAATAATTCTGTATTTTGTTAAAGGAAAATAGCGAAAAATAGTGTACACGACTCTGACAGCTTTAGTTTCTATAAGGAGACTACATACAATAAATTTGATGGTATTTCCTCTCTTTTGATAATTGTTTCCTTTGTGATTTATGCTTAAATATTGATCTCATCCCTCACAGTTACGCTTTTTAAACTTCTTTTGATACACTTCGCACACATCTGCATAGTGAATCGTGACGCGCTGAAGAATCGCCTGAAATACCGCTTGGTCATCAAGCTGTCTGACACGGGACATAAAGGTCTCCCTCGCCAGCGAATTGGATGCAATCCATTTCTTATTCTCTAGAATGGGAAGTGTGGAAATCATAGCCCAACCTATTTCTTCCCGTGAAACTTCCTGATGAAACTTATAGAACTTCTCAAGCTGTAGAGGATCGGGAACTGTTTTGCCTAGAGCTTCACTTACTAGGTTTCGCGTATTCCAATTCATCTTCTTATAGTTTCTATTGTAGTCGTCAAAGACTTTCCGCCATTTGATCCCCCTTGCACCGCTTCTGGTATTTCGTTGACCGACAACAACTTCCAGCGCCATGGGCAGGTAAACTGCACTGCTCCAGCTCGTCAGCGTGTAGCTGTCCCTCTGAAATGTGTTGTAAGCCTGTTGAAAGATTGCTGTAAAGGCATCCATGTCACTATTAATACTGTCAGCAAGATAGGTGACGAAAAAGACGCGGAAGAGAAAGTTTTGTACGCTGTGTTTCGCCTCACCCGAAGCAACAATAGTAACGAAGTTTTTGCATAAATGCTTCATCTGACCTTCCAGTTCTTCCCTTTTGAATGAAAATGTTTTACTCGATATCTCTACGCGTTTTTTAAGACCATAACTAAATAGTTCAATCAATTTTTCCTTTTCTACAGCTTTAAAGCGCTCCAGAAGGCTATCAATTTTCTCATCCAATTTCACCAGCTCTGAATTTGATCCATTATATTTCTTAGAATTAACAGTGGCTGCCTGTTTATTTGATTGCATTTGTGACCGTACACTGGGCTTATTTTGGTAGCTTGAGGGAACTCGTACCCATGCCAATGGGCCGTATTTGATTTGGTGTTTGGCTTCAACTGTCTCATTGACTCGAAGTGACATGATGTTTTCGGGGAAAAGTAACGTCTCCGGTTTACCATTTAATGTTACAGTTCTATGGAGTGGAGAGGTCGGCGCAGAGGTAAGATTGTAGTTGACTCTAATTTCTACAAAATCAGAGAAATACTTCTCACAAAGATGACGTCGTATATGTCTAGAAATGTGCATGCTACGCGGATTAGAGAGAACAATATGCAAGTCTGGAAGAAACAGTTTTTTACATAGCAGCTCATCAAGACTTAGGTTAAACATTTTCAATTCATTAGAGATCGTTTCTATTTTAAAGGTGCTACATAAAAGATCCTTCTCACTGAATAATCGCAGCAAGCTTTCGTAGAAATTATGTGTTGAATTGAGGCTCATGATCCGCAGGCCAAGAAGGCGAAGAAACACGGCTGAACTTCGTGAATCCACCAAATAGTCCTCAGCAGAGACCATCGAACCCCGATGCGGCAGACGTTCCTCATCCCGTAAGAAGTCCAATTTGTCCATGATGAAGAGGTAATATCGTGAGTCCAGATAGTAATTTGTAAAGAAGCGTCTGGCGCCAACCAGTAACCACCAATCTTCCCATTTATCAAGATGAAAGCTGTGGAACAATCGAATGGAAATAGCGATTTCAACAAGTTTTACGGTTGACTGTCGTTCAAGAGCTGGATCTCCTTTGCTGTAATTGTAGAAGGCGGTTGTCAAATCTACAAAACCTATGTTTAAGGTTACATAAGGATGAATAAACCGGGTCGCTAGAACTACAAGGAAGAAACTCTGCGGTCGCTGACTGAAAAATGTACTGTTCGGTGCAAAACTTGTATAAGCTCGAATGAAGAGTTCATTATGAAAATTAGATTTGATGTAGAACGGTCGAACTAAATATAGTAAACACTTATCTGAGATGAAGTGTGTCTTAATACGATACATTGTCCAGGGCAGAATTGCGAAACCTAACTGAAAACTGGAAATGTTGTAAACAGGTGGTGTGCAGTTCTTGGAGAGTGTGAAGTTCGTATGATTCCAGTCGCCAACGATAAGGAAAGTTTTTCTATCAAAATGACGGAAAAAAAGTTTCATTACAGATCGATGACGTGGATTGTCGCGACAAGGAATGAATGTGGAAGTTGGAGCCAAAAGGAAATTTGTCGCAGCGTAAATGTAACTCTCTTTTAAGTAAACATCACTGTCAAAGAAAAAACCCTTCTTTTCATTTTCGATATGTCCACTTACGATTATGAACAAAGTAAGATTTTCAGATGTTCTGAATTTTTTAGGAAATGCTAATGTCAAAATGTTATGTGAATGTGTAAAAGTTAGTGACATTTTAGAATTTTCAAACTGTACAGAAATACTTCTCAAGGCTAGACTGTCTGAAGCATTAAGCTCGATTGTGTCAATATCTCCTTTGAGGATAACGATAGGCAATGAAAGTTCAACATCGTAGCGTTTTGCCGTATGTGTCAATTCGAAGTCAACTACAATTGAGTATTCTTTAATATACCAAGCTTTTGGATCGTCAACAAAATTAGTGCTTTCGGTATTAGTAAAATCAGAATTGTTGAAAAACTTCCTGTCAAACTCTTCATTATAAAATTTGCTGCGATCAGACGTTGTGGTAGAATCGTCCAATGGACGTGAAATGTCGTACTTATCTGGGAGATTTGGTAATTCCGACGGATTATCTGTGGATTCTGTATCTTGCAAATTTGTAGCTGTTGGTGATGTGTTTGGTTGCATATCAAATGGAGGTGAAAACGGAATTTCTGGAATATTTATAAAAGGGGAAAGTGGTGGAGGATCTGTGACTGTAGTCGTGGAGGAGGGAACATCTTTGGAAGTGAGGGGAAATAATGAAACATTCGTTTTCTCTTTCGTTGACATTGTTTCCTTTTTTAGAGTAGTTGAGGCTGTCTCTTCAGATAGTTTAGAGCTACCTGAAGTTAAAGAAACTTCTGTTATTTCAGTTGCTAATTCTAATGAAATTTCTTCACTAGTGTCAGACGGGGTCGACAGTGATATTTCAGTCCTTGTTAATGCAATAACAGACGGGATTGAAGATATTTCTTTGGTTGTTGTTAAACCAGTTACAGCTGAATCAGTTGGATATAATTTATTATTAAAATCATTAGGAAATTCTTCATTATAAAATGGAGTTGAGGATGTTCTATCAATCATTTTTGAATCAATTACAGTTGAAGCTTGACTTGGCAAATTAGATGGCATTTCTTTAGAGATTAATTCAGATGATTTCATTTCAGGTGTCATTGAAATATGTTTAGCTTTCGAAAATCTGAAAAAAGTTACTAAGGCAAAGGGCATCGATTTGAGTGAAATTTGCTGAGGAGTACTTGATGATTCTACTTGTGTTGTTGATTCTAAAGAAGTAGCAAACAATCCAACGGATTGCGAGTCTTTTACCGGATTAATCCATTTTATTTCCAATTTATGTTTTGAAGACTCCGTGCTCTTGGCTTCATACTTATACGCTGGTATCAGTAAAAGCCCAACCAGTAATAAAATTGTTAATAGCATAAGGATAAGTGCATGAAAGTATGGAGAAAGATAAAAATTATGTAAGTCCGTTTCTGGGAACACGAAATAAATTGATGATGATTTTGTTTGACCATTGGCAACTTTGATTACTTCCTTTTTGTCGCTAAAAGAAAACTCTTCGTAAACAGTGTCACGTTTTTTTGTATCTTTAATTACATGGCTCGTTCTCCGTTTACCGAGTTCCTTAATATGAGAGTCATCCGTGTTCATCTGTCTTATTTTAGTTTTTTTTATAAATCCAGTCCATTAAATGTACAATGCAATTACGATGAAAGTAATGCAAGTGTTTAATTAGTAATGACTTCGGATATTTAGGTTTAGAATCAATATATGACAATTATTTAAAACTCTATAAATCTTTAAAATCATGCTTGTCTGAAATTTTAGATATGCTAATTAGGCGATACAATAGCATTGTCAAACCATGAGTGTCAGCGATTAGCTTTAGATTCTAGTAGTTCTAGTCGTTAATGCAAAGGAGAATAAGTTTATTATATGTATACCACAAACAATCAAGCTATATTGCACTAAAAATCGTCAAGTGCTTGCTAGCAAAATGCATCTAGAAGTTGAAATTTTAAATTGATATTTTACGATATAGTAGTACTTTCTGAATAAGACAATTTTTTTGGAAAGATTTTTTTAATTATTATTAATATAAAAATAAAAGTAAAAATAAAAATGACAGTGTCTAATAAATGAATGTCAAGGAATTAGTTTAAAGATAAATCGTTAAAATAATGTAGGCGTGAACGTAGTTTAGACCATAGAGTAATGATTATACAAAGATGGTCCACTCTTTTCGATTTCATATACATCGCGCTGTAAATCGTCGTATATAAAAAATCGTTTTATTTTAATAAATTTGATGTAAATGAG
>JAYRBW010038949.1:0-11767 GCA_036023295.1 Invenusta paracnida | reverse complement strand
AATATTATACATATATAACATACAATTAAAAATTCTGCTAGTCTACTGAATTAGCTTGGGGTGGAGATAATACATATCTTTTTCTATACATAAGTTCTTAATGAAAGAAATATTTAAAAAGATTAGCAAAAAATTGTATTTATTGCATTTTATTTTGAAGTATAATAAAAGGATATCCCTACATTACAATAAAATATTTCAAAACAGAATAAAAAATCTAACAAATTCGAATAGGTATATATGAAGAATATATCAATAAAGTATAATGTATAGTATAATACACTATTAAATATCTTCCAAAAGTTCGTAGGATTGGCGAACAATCGAAGCCGTAGTCTCGGTTGCCTTAGGTAATCCACCTAGTTCTAGCTCCAGGCGAGACGTTTCCACGGCCAGTCGTTGCTTCTCGACCTGAAGACGCTGCCGCTCCAACTGTAGTCGCTCCTTCTCCACCTGGAGTCGCTCCCGCATTAGTTCGTCCAGCGGTTCTCCCATTTCCTGACGAAGGCGCTTGCGCGAAGTTACAGGCGACACAATTGAAGGCGGTTTGACGGATGGTGAACTTGAAGGTGGTGGGAAGTAACTCGCTCCTTGTGTCACCGGAACCGGGGGCTCGTTCTCCTCGCAGAAGAATCCAAATTCCGGGGCACTGGACGAAAACGGGGTTGGTATCACCCATGATATCCAGTACCACAGAATCATTTGGAGTAATCGGGATAATGGCTCCACCTCCTGTCAATCTGTGCTTGCGCGAATTTTCTTTTACACGACACTGAATATTGTTCTACTTTTTCTTTAACTGTTCAACGGAGAACCATTTCCCAGTGGAAGCAAAAAGTTTATTAGCTGCCTCATTCCACCCCTTCTCTTTTCTCAATAATAGTTCTTTAGTATTTCCCTTTTTTAATAAAAAACAATCGTCCTTTAAAATACTAATAAAAACACTTTCGGTGGTTTCATCCATAGTTCAATAAATAAGAAGAAAAAAATGTTTATATAACAAAAATAAGTTAGTGAACACTGCTTTAAAAAGTATACTAGCTATTAGGATAACAATACTCTGCTAATATACAGGTCATACACCCAATGAAAGCGGTCACCCCATCCAATCACGCGCATTACTAAAGTTCACTTCCGTGAGTCATAAATCGGTGAGCTGAGAAGTTCATACTTTTGCTAGTAAACGTTTCGACATAACACCAGCCTAGTCGTACTTGCAAAAGTATTTACTACCCTAGTCGTACTTGGAAGTCATACTTTTTGTTTGTGCATACTTACCCATGTGTTGAGCACCGTTGCATAGTGTGTAATTGTTTAAAATAATGTCAAAATAATTTGAAATATTATGATGGATGGGTTACATAGATGCGATACAGGGAGAAAATGTAATATTTAGCCAATTTGATGGTTTTCTAGTACTGAACTTTCTTAACCAGTATAAATTCAATTCTATACCATCTCAATAAAAAAGAGAATTAAATAGAATACCAACAATTGCATTAAACTTTAATAACATGATTGAGGCGTTACAATTAGAATAAAATATTAAAAGTTAAAATTCAAGTGACTTACCTGATCAGTAAATCCGACCAGTATGTATACTAGAATAAACAAAGAAAATAGTAGATTTCTGTACACATGGTATCTGTATACACACATTAGACACAACATTTTTAATTTCTAATTAGCGCAGCACAAGAATTTAAAAATATATATCGATAATTTGATTATTTTCCATAACAAATACTCACTTATATATTAGCTGAACGATGTCACTTGAAAATTAATATTTTCCAGAAAGTGAATAGTTTTTTTCTAATAATATACTTATTACAACAACAAAATATATATGAAGTATGAACAATATTGAGTTATGATAATTTACAAGTTCAATTTGTAGTCAACCAAAAAATATATATAACAGTAAAAAAAGCTAGGGGTGAATAGTTAGTAAAATGCTCATAACTTTTTACTCAAAATACAATTTTTTTAGACATTTTAATTATTTCCAAAGTTACAATTATGAGTATTGTTACTAGAAAACAAAGTAATTTTAGATACATAATTTTAATGATAACAGTAAAAATTATAAATGTGTCAAATTACAAGACTATATAGGTAAGAACAGATGCCAAAAACGACTTTTTTCGAAAATTCTTCTTCATAGACCAAATAACATACCTTATAAACTTTAAGCGATTTCTATGAAATTTCGAACATATTATATTGGAAATGTCCCAGAGATGATAATTTTACATAGCAACCGTCGCTAGGGGCCTAGATTTTGCATGGCAACCACTGTTTAGATCCAATAACACCCCCTTAGCTTTAAGCGATTTTTATGAAATTTTAAATATATATTTTAAATGTTTCGGAGATGAGAAAAATGATATTTTTACCTAGAAACCGATGCTAGCTAGGGGCCTAGATTTTGTATATTAATCACTGTTTAGACCCATAATAACACGTTACCCTACCTAAACTTTAAGCGATTTTTATGACAGTTTGAACATATATTGGAAATATATCACGGATATGAAAAAATGATATTTTTATCGACCAACCGTTGCTAGGGAGCTAGATTTTGCATAGCAACCACTGTTTCCTATTTAAAAATTAATTTGTGTGACTGGACATACGTTTACAATTATATATATTCAAATGCTACATTATGTAGTCTATTTATAATGTATTCAACAAAAAATTGTGATATTAATATAAGCCAAAAAGGGCAAAAAGTGTGTTTATAGCTCAACCCACAAAAGAATTGAAATATCCGTTAAATGTGTTAGATCTTTAGTTAATAAAATTGAACTTGAGCTAACAACGTTTTTTATTATTAAGAAAATTATAAAGTATATTTCTGTCATTATAATACGTTTATGTTTTAATTAATAGAAATATCAAGTTAAATTTATGAATACATAAAATTATAATTGAAAACACATAAAATTGAATGAAGTTATACAATTATAAATATCCTAGACAAAATGCTTTTAGTGTAATAGTTTTTTTAAGTAGTTAGCTCAAGTCCAATAATATTAGCTAAAGATCTAACACATTTAACGGATATTTCATTTCTTTTATGGGTTGAGCTAACACACTTTTTGGCATTTTTGGCATATTAATAGTTAATATCTATTACATAACTCAGTTAAAGCTCTCACAAAGAATATAGATTGTATAAATATATTATGCTGGCGGTTGGAGGGTATTATATTATTCAGGATAATATATTTGGTCTTATCTGTTCTATACTATTTATTATAAAAGTTATACAACAGATTTCTATCGCATTTATAATTAAAGCCTTTTAATAAATAGTTACTGAATTTCGAGTAAATACCAATACCATTTTTTAGTTTTCAAATAGGATCATTGCAATTCAAAAGTACAATTTGCGTATGTGAAACAACAAATTTCGAAAGAAAAGGATCGTGTATTTGTAAGTATATAAATATATTACTTAAAAACATACATAATATGGCATAGAGGCAAGAAATATATATATATTCCTATTTTATCACATTCACAAAATATGTTACACTTAAATACATATAATATATCTCTTAATACATCTTGGAGATTGACAGACAAAAGCTTATACATAGATGTATACCTACATACCTTTGTTCAATAACTTTTGTTTAGTTCATAACTTACCTAATAGAAAGAAATACATACAAAAAATAGAATGTGTACAATAAGTTGTATATAAAACAAAATTGTCCCTCAAATTTACTGCAGAACTTTAAGTAGTATAGTTCTTGTGTTATGAATTGTTTTATAAATCTTGAATTCAGTACTGGTTGGTTCTTTTGTCACTATACATTATGAATAAATGAACAAAACTTATATTTAATTGCTTACATACTCGTATATTAAAAAAAATCGAATAATTTATACGATTATTAAATCATTTACTTACAATAATATAAGTATTACCAACTATCAAGAATAACATCGATAAAAATGTACGAGTGCGATGTATGGGTACTTTATAAAATCTACTTTAAATTCTTGCTAAATAATTTTGAAAATATGCATATGAAGGTATTTAACACACATTTAGCTTCATAAAACACTCGGAAATTTTTTTTATAAATTATTTCATTTGAAGAAAAAATGATCGATAACAAAGCTTACAGAAATTCTTTTTGGTAATAAAATGACCTTTTTGTGAAATTAGTAGCATTTTAAAATTAAAATATGTATCGTTACTAGGTATAGTTTTTTCTTTTACATTTTTTGACAGATAAGTGAGAATTTTACTATTAAAAACCATTTGGAGATTCCTGTTTAGAAACAAATAATATATTCTCAAACATAATATAAAACATTTCTATATATTAAAAAAATTGATTATTTCTACTTGAAAACATAAAATATATTGTGTTATACATACATAAAATGTAAGGTTATAATATATGTTTCATTTAAGAAATATCCAAAAATTTAAAAGTATGGTATGTGGTCAGTCCGATTAGGAGGCATTTCCAACAGAAGTTCAAGAAAACTCGTGAAAACATTACGAGAAATTAAACGCGGTAAATTCTATAGTTCCGCTTTCGTGTTATTCTTTATATTTAATTTTCTAAATGAAATACACAAATCTTATAAACTATGCCAAGTTTTTATGTACCAACAAATTTACATTTGAATTATATTCCTCTTAAATTGTACTCAAATGTAGGTTTTTAAAGTTTTCATTTTTATTCAAAAAGCTTCATTCCAAAAAAGCAAAACAATATGTGCACATAATAATCAGTACATTTACTGAATGTTTATATAGACACTATTCAGCATAATCATTAACGATTTTAATTTTTAATATAAATATATGTAGCACTTCATTTTAGTGTAATTTCTTAAAATAGATGCTATGCAATATATTGCTGTCTATTTAACAATATTATATATATATGTAAGACTCGATATTTAAGTGCAAATTAATTAAATTTTTAAAATAATAATTTTACTACAAATGTTCTGTTGTCTAAATTGTAGATTTTAAATTAATTAATTCAACTAAATATAAATAACATTGAAATAGCTATTTAGAGATTATTCATTGGTAATTATAAATACTACTTACATTATTATAAGTAGCATATCGACAATATTTTTTTGCCTGATTTTGTATGACAAAGGTTCTTAATTGACCTTAATTGTTCTTAATTCTGAATTTCAATTGGTCAGTCTATAAAATAATCTTAAAAAAGTGGGTGATGCAAATTAAAAAATATTTTTATGAGAATTACCCTATTTTTACTATTACATACTAGTTGGGTTAAAACATCAACTATCGTAATTATAGTTTACTCTATGAATTGTCGTGTCATCAATTATGCCAAATAGTGTATATGCCACAGAAGGGCAGGTACTATCAGCCAGAATCACCAAAGCTTGGTGTGGTTGTAGTGTCTGCGAACACCCGTATTATAGGTGTAGGCTGAATTAGGCGCTGCTGGTCTCCGAGAGTCCCCCTGTGCGCTGCACACTGTCATGTTGGCGGTGGTGCCTGGATATCGATCGATTCTACTCGAGGGCCTTTGTAGCTGTCCGGAAGAGGAGGAGGTAGGAGAGAGAGCCGAAATAGGGCCGGCTTGGACTTGTGGGGACCTTAAGAATAGAAAAGAAGGCTGAGGAGAGTGACATCAGTGAAATACTGATTTAGTGAATACACAAAATAGAATTTAACTCAAATAAACCTTAAAAAACGAAAGAATTAATATTAGAAAATAAAATGCTTAACAAAAAGTCGTACATTTTATAAAAGTTGTAGTATACAAAAAAATCTATCAGAAAGGTTGTACTAAATTAACGCAAATTATAAAAAGTTTCTTCAAACACATGTTACTACATAAAGCTCATAGACATTGGTTATATTTATATAATGTACATTAGTACTCTACTGAACCGCATCAAGCAATTATTAGTCTTAGTAACATAAGGCAAAAATCAATTTTCTATACATGACGTGGGTAAAGGAAAATTCAACCCAAGTCGCCATAAACTCACCATTCCTCGGTTATCCAGGTTTCTATAAAAAAATACTTTCACTGCCAAAATTGCCAGTAAATTTTACTGTCCAGATATCGATAATATTTCAAATAAATGAGTTTAAACCAAGCATAGAAAATCTCGTTTGAATTTTTATACATATCACCCATATAAACTATGGAAAGGAGAGATTGATCGAAAACGGAGACCCGTTTCGGTTTTTACTTAGTTGCGCTCATCTCTCTAAAAAGTAGAATAAACAGCTAATTTTAAGAAATTAATTCAGATATTGGTTACCTTTGACAGTTGTTTATCAAGTGACCTCCACGACCCTGGTAGGTCTGGTGCATGTTGAGATAATCTTCTGGGGGTCCATCTCTTGGCAGAGGCGGCGGTGATGCTCCTGCAGTAGTCAAATTATTTCCTTATTACTATGTTAGTTAGACATTTATTGTTGTTTGCTTCATTCAGTATACATCGTAAAACCCCAGATGTATATATACATTTGTTTAACTGTAAAATGTATATAATATAATTAGTCATAACATTAAAATTGTGATAATACATATAAGACACCTAATTTTCTGGCTAAACCATAAACACAAAAATTGGAAAAATATCTGCCAATAATGTCGACAGCATTTTAAAAATAAATATTAATTAAGCTGGAAATCAATAGAGGTGACGTAACCATGTTAATCCACATAAAAAGCAATAAACTACTTTTTATTTTAATCGATTAAGTAATTGGTCCTTGTCATCGGCATAGAAATTAATCAATAAACACATGAAATGGTAATCTAAAATGTTGACATTGAAAATATTGTGCATTTGCAATTGTGGTCAACATATATTATTTCGAAAAATTAAATATATGCCAATTCATTTAAATATTATTATAGAAAACATTATAGTTATATTATTAGAAAAGCATTTAAAAAATATAAATATTCTCTTTTTACTAGCATTTTTTATCGTAGGAATTAATAATTTATAGAGGATCTACATATATTTTGACCACAAATTTACTTCTTCAAATTTTTACACAATTTGTTCAGATAGCCAATTTATGATCATGAAGTATATGTTAACTTCTTGACATATTATTACAGAAGAAATATATCAGCATAGTCTTTTAACTGACTTTTTTTATCGCAGTAATTACAAATCTGGAAAATATATTTTTATTTGAACAAAAGTTATAATTAAATTGTTACGTTATTTTTATCAGACGGAAAGAATACATATGCAGACGCAATACAATACAACACAACAGATATTATAATTAGTTATTTACCGTAAATATATACAACACAAAGCTAGACATACACCGACGGTAAGATTTATTTATTATATAAATCTATAAAAACTCGATTATATAGAATCTACTAAGTTCTTCATAATGTCTTCAACTAGACATTATTTAACGATCTATACTAGTCAAACTGATGGATTAAACTACTAATTAATTGACATGAATAAGTTATAATATTAAAATTAAATTATATATAATTTTGCAGGCAGGCCACCAAAACAGAACTTTCACATCCTCCACCCCTTTCAAATTTGCAGCTTATGTACAAAATTAATTTCAACCAAACAACCCACCTCTCGTTTGACTGAGTTTTTTTCCTGTTGGAATGGGAGCCAGTGGTGTCGTCTGTTGATGGGCCAACCCTCCACTAACGGCGTTCGTAGTTGAAGAAATGTTAGCCAAGGCTTCATGCGAGGCTGAGCGCATCAGACTTCGAGGAAAAACAGGAGCCAATGAAGGAGATTGATCCCGCCTGTTGTGGCTGGTTCCGGGTTCCTTGGAGGCACTGTTTTATGGTTTATAGAACTAGGCTGCTGATTATGTTACTTTGTACCTCGGTGATTAATAGCTCTTATAACTTTATTAAATAACGAAATAGATGTATAACGAACATAATTGTTTATTTGAACAATTTATAAATAGTAAGTTTTTAAATTTTATATTTTATATTACTTAAGTTATATAAATAGTAATATAAGGTAATAATAACGTATAAACGTATAATATTAAAAAATAAAGTGTAAATTTCTTTACACTTTCTTTATGTACTGAGTAACAGTACTATACCTATTATACATATATGTATTTCATACTATAAGATGTAGTCCACAAACAGTAAGTATTAAAGTTCATATTACCTGAAAGCTCTGGTGGGTCGTTCTTCATTCCTGGTATTAAACGAAGGCTAAAATTTAAATAATATATTTAAGCAAATTAAAAAATATATATTAAAAAAAAATTATATTACCTGATAACCATTGGTATTAACCATCACGATATCATTCGATTGAGGATTGGAGTAATTATTTACGGATGTTGGAGGTGCCGCTTGTCGATTTGACAAAGAATCTTAAATATATATAAAAAATAAAAAGGTTTATAGTGCATTGCTTTCATACCACTATAATATATTTTGTGGAAAAGTAAATGAATAACGCACAAGAACAGGCAAACAGAACATGCACTACATGTGTTATTACAAAGGATTAAACAGAGAACAAAAAAAGAAATATAAAAGTTGTTTAAATAAAAAAGTGAATTATGAATATAATAATCAATAAACATAAAATTAAAAAATATACAAATTAAAAATACAAAGAATGCATTTGAAAAATGTTCTTTAAGGTGGGAAACATTAAAATTAAATTACATATAATGTGTAAAGAAATAAAGGTTCCAGTTTAACTAAAATGCACAATATAATATTTTTAAAAAGATTAATATATTGAATAAGTTGGGTATTTATTTTGTCCAGTGTTGAATATTTTAAATATATACAAAATTGGTCAATATTAGGGAAATCATAGATATAATAATAATGTACAATTCGAATTACTTAACAAGTAGGATAAAATTTTGTTTTCTACTAGTATAAAATTTTAACACGACACCAATCATTAACAGTGAACATTTGATAATAATTCGTGAATCTCTGTTTTATTTAGTATATACCTAGTTATTACAACCAAAATGTACATCGTATAATATCAATCCAATATGACAGAAATAATACAGTAATATATTAGAACAATTTCAAAGACTATATTTAAAGCAGCTCATATTTTAATTTAAAACTAAGAAACATCTAAGAAATTCAAATTAACAGAATTTATTATTTTAAATGGAATTCACACGAATGCGTGATAATACATTTTATACAAAAAATAAAATATTCGTTATAGTTAAATAAAAATAATTCACAACAGTAACCATATAGAAGTAAATGGGCAAACATAAGGAAAAACCACAAACTTAACTAGAAAAACCACACTCAAAAAGAATCAACACGTAAATTGAAATCTTACATTCGATACTAGTTTTGTCCGGTTCATCTAAAAGAAATTTTTATTTATTTCAGTTAGAGGGATTTGAGTAATATATAAAAAAATAAAAACTGAAAAATATTCAAAATAAGCCTTTTGTAATTTAATACTAAATTATAAAATAATTTACAAAAAGCATTGTACATGCGTCCAAAATCATTGCAGTTGTATATACGTTGGGGTTAACTTAAAAATTATGAATAAATATATAAATAATAACATGATAACATTTAAAATTCTTAAACATACACACATTAATTATTAATATTATTTCATTTTTTGGTTATTGTACTGTTTATTAATAGATATATTGTACAAATTATTACATTGTCCTGTATATATGTATACTAAATAATACCAGTAACATTTAAAAGTTTTCATTTGAGAAGTGACTAAATCACATGTCGATAAAAACAAACATAATTATGCTCCATTTGCACGCTGTCGATATTTGAATATAACATAATCTAATTAAGCGATTAAATATTTAATAGTAACAAATCTATAGAAACGTTAGAGCATCACCATTTTATTGTTTATTCTTGATAGACAATCAATATAATTATCATTATTACTTCCTTAACAAACATAATATAACAATAAATATTATTTAAAGTATATCTTTAAGAAATGGTTGTTTTTATGATTATTTTATTGAAATGTTTAATTAATTTGGATCTCCATAAATTACAGTAAAGCTTTTAAACACATGTATAAATAAACAATATATTTTACCGCGTATTGTCTCCTCTACACTTTATTTATAGCTCTTTCATATCAAACTAGCTGAAATTTGAATATATACATATATATTCAGATACGTTAATGTTTTTAAATTTTTTATATATTATAATAAGTTTTGAAACAAATATTTAATTTAAAAAAATAATTTTACATCGTATAGATACCGATAAAATGAAATTTAATAGTAAATCATTTTATGAAAAAGTATTTATTTTTTCCCAATCAAATAGAGACGGGCGACAGAACAGATGCGTCGACGTCAGATCAGATTTGAATTTTAAAATCGCGTATTTCGTCAGACCAAATGTTGACAAGGCCATTATCAAATGCGTCCAAGTAAAATTAAATGTTTACACAATTAGTATATATGTAGAGCGTTTAGAAATTATAATGTTAACTGAGAGTTGATATTTATATATTTTGGCATCAAATTAAAGTTTTTTGTATAAATGTATCTATATAAATACATATAATATTGTAAACAATTATCCATACTGTAAACAATTATCCATATTGTAAACCATAGAGTAATTATACATAGAGTTTCGACTAATTAATTCTGTATGCAGTTTTATACTACTATTCGACTACCCAAAAGCTTTAGCAAAATAATGGTTCTAAAATTCACAGCAATTCAATCGTTTATGCAGTAAAACAGATTTAGATACACATGCGGTGAATTGTTTATTACAGACCACTTACATTATGTTAAATTTGTATGAATATGTATTTTTTCTCTTGGAATGAATTTAATAAAAATATTTAACATTTCTTCTAGTCTACCCATTTACATCAAATTCATTAAAATAAAACTATTTTAAATATTATCCTACGTAATAATTTTAATACATATACTATTTTTTAGGTAATGTATATAAAATAGTTAACTTTGCTTGAGCGTAATTTATTTTGCATACATATTTATTAAATATTGCAAAGCTCTAAGGGATCTAAAGGGATCTAAAGGGATCTAAAGGGATCTAAAGGGATCTAAAGGGATCTAAGGGGTCTGAAGGGATCTAAGGGGTCTGAAGGGATCTAAGGGGTCTGAAGGGATCTAAAGGGATCTAAGGGGTCTGAAGACAATATTGCAAAACAGATTTAAAAAAATATTTTATACATGCACATATTTTTGTGATTCTAAATATATTTAGTAGCAATATTTATAAAAAATGTCATAGTTTGCGTCTCATATGAGCCCCAGTATACATGTTATGGTATTGAATACATACTTTTAAATATCCAAAAACTTGACCTAAGTATTGTTGGTATCCATAAACATCACTTTTTTCAATTAGAAAATGCCACAGAAATAATGACATCCATTACTAAAAATATAAAAGTAAAACGTATTATATACTAATTAAATTATATACTACATGACACGCAGAAATACAACGACGCGAAATTAAGCTTTTTAAGACAGCTTAATATTAATTCTAAATAGGAAATATTCAATTTTTTAATACTATGCAAGGTTTTAGAGAATAAGGGGTCATTGACACAATAATATCAAAAACGACTGATCGGTTTGGACATCTGCAACAAAGTTATGAATCTTGTAATTTGACTACTATTATCTTTATGTAAGAATACATAAACCCGTATATGTACTTAAACAAATTTATAGTGATTTAAATAAAGTAATTGGCGTCCCATGTAA
>JAYRBW010038938.1:0-11768 GCA_036023295.1 Invenusta paracnida | reverse complement strand
TATAAAGTATAAATATTTAAAATAGATACTCTTTTAAAAAATATAATGTCATCAAGAAGAAAGAGAATTATAAAAAATGATATGTTTTTCGTGTAATAGCGCATTTTAAGTACAACTAATTTATTGCGAAACTGCAAATTTCCAACAATGTAATCATATCATATTGTACCAAAATATAGTAACTTGTTTAGTAGATTATCTTTGTAACTCAAATAACCCTATAACAGCTGTGACGCAATACGATCGATATATGAAGATTCGTACATATCCTTGAGCTTTTTCCTGTTGGTCCGTATGAGATTGTAGCTGGGGTACATAGGGTTGTCATGAAGTTTGGGCTTAGCCATACAGGAGGGAAGTCTTTCCACATCCCAGAGAGAAACGAGAGCGCCGTGGCCGAGAGGACAGCTGAAGAGACGCTTCCCGTTAATGATCCCGTTCATCACGGAGTTCACTGCATTTGGGAGTGAAGAAAGTATTGAACTAAAGACAGATACAATGATTAAGAAGAGAATGGTAAAATAACGAAGAAAACGATATTAATGAAATTACAAAGAAAAAGGACGAACGGATTTACCAAAATAAATAAAAAGACGTTAATAAAATCGTAAAAAAAAGAACAACATAATATACAATTAACGCAGCAACTAAAAGGTGGTAAACTAAAAAAACACTGATTACACACGTTACATAAATAAAAACCGAACTAAACTAAAAAAAATTTAAAATAGGTTATAATAACATCAAGAGAAAAAATTGATTATAAATGTTTTCAAATAAATATAAACTAGATTATAATTTTGTTGTCCTTTAATATACAGAAATAAATAATTTTCTTCAAACAAATTATTAGTGTATAAATGAAAAGGTAGCTAAATTGTAAAATATGTATAATAATAAGAAAACAGTTTATAAGGTAAGGAAAATTAGTAAACATATTATATAGAACTATTGAACATTACATCTTTTTATAAAATAAAACATTCTTATATGCATTTTATGTAAAAATTTGCATACTGTAGGAGATATTTTTCACAAAAATATTTTAAAATAATTATCAAAGATTTTGTGAAACATTGTCATAAATACGTGCACTAATAAAAAAAGTTAAATTATTTAAAGGGCCCATTTTACTATGAACCCTGTTGAAAAGTTGTTCCATAAATGAATGTATACGAAGTCATTTTATCGTTTAAAAAAGTTACATTCAAACAATAATATTATGTTAATAAATCTTGTTTATTTTTTATTACTTTGAATTAAATGCATACTGTCTTATTCAATAAAGTATCTGCTTAAATTACTTACAGCTTAAAAATAATGAGTTTATAAGGCTTTAATTATTTTTATACATTATAAAGAAGAATATTTTATGAATATTTTGCATATCCAATGAGACACGAAAAAGAAAGTTTATAATCTAATTTATAATATTCTTGTATCACATTCGCATTACCAAATAATTAAGAAGGAAATTGTGTTTCGATATTTTATAAGAAATACAAAATTCCATTTAAAACTATAATTACGAATAATAACGTAGGCAGATTGTTATTAAAATAGAGATAATTACACTTTATTAGTAGAAAACAGTGAATATTATCAACTATTAAAATAATAAAAACGAAACGCTATTCTTTAAAATAAATCAGAAGCTGTTTTGTTTGACTTGCATAGTAATTTCTATGCACATAAACATTAGTCAATGATTCAAGGCTACAATAAATACAAACTTTAGAATTAAATGTTAAAAGCATATTTTGAGTATTTTAAACTTTTCAAGGAAACCCATTGTGTAAATAATACTAAACATGAAATTCGGTTAAAATTCAAACGCCAGTAAAGTTTAGTATAAAGGTGTTTCTAATATAATTTATAACGTTTGCAAGTAAGAAAATAACTTGGTTGTCAGGGGCGACGATTTATAAATACTTCCGGTATGTCTGAGGATTTCATCCGGTTAAAATATCGCGCATAAACGAGTGTTCCTAGTAAATTGGTGTTCAATAATTTTTTTTAAAACCTGAAAATTTTTTAAAATATACTAAATAACAATCAGTGTTTATCTATCATAGTTAACTATATGAATTGTAACATAAGATCATAAATATTATAGTGAAAAATTATGTCTAACGTGCAAATATATATTTCTAGTAGAACTATATGTATATATATATATATAATTAGTATTATACAATACTAGTTTTATATCGACAGGTGGATGGAACGGATTTAAACTTAAATAAGTTAATCCTTATCTAATGTGATATGAAAAATGTACGTTATTTACTCACCATTATCAAATAGTTTAACACCAACGTATATCTTCTTGGAACGATCGTCAATTGGTCCAATAAACTTAACAACACCTGAATAAGGAAGAATAAGAATAAATAAATTATTTACTGTAATCAAGGCACTAATCCTTATATAGATCGTCAACCTTGTTTTATTTGTATGGCTTTTGAGTCATTTTTAAGCATTTCATAAATTGGATTGTTCTTAAATAATATCAAACGTCAAATATAAAAATTACAATAATATTTAATATATATAACGTATTGAGAGATATATATCTAAACAAAATTTTAATAGTTCAACGTTATATATGTTAGTAATATTTATTTAAGTAAAAAATAACATACAGGTATTATTAACCATTAACATATTAATGTCATCATCGTGGAAAATCATATATTTTGTTCAATATATTTCTAAAAAAGTATAAATGCTATTAAAAGTATTTAATTTATTGTTCAAGAAGGCAAACATTAAATGCAATTCACTTTGAACTGGTATCAGTAAAAATAAAATAAATATTTGAGTGCTTAACGATTTTTTATACAAGTTATCAAATATGTAAATAATGATGAGATGATAATATTTATATTAAAAAAAAATAGTCACGCATAATAAGATAATACCGTTACAAAGTATTAAAATAAACTAAGAAAAGAAATATTAATATATTACATAATGTATGTAAAAAAATACAAAAAGTAAAATAAAATATATATATATAATCATATTGTAAAATCATAAGCATCCAAACGTTTGGCGAACAATTATTAATAGTTTATGAGTAAATAGCAATTATTAGGACAGGTCAAGTTAATTTTAAGTTTTACTACATCATCTATGAAGTTGACGAGGCATATTGAAGTTGACATATATTTTTGTATTAAAATGAACAAAAAAGTTGAACAAAGAAAAGTTCGTTATAAGCAAACAGTAACTACACATGTGCACTGGTCGGTCATACGTTTCTTTAAATAGATCGTATATTCCATACAGCATGGCCGATTGACTATATAGCTAATGAATCATAAAGAGGAGGTTAACTGTGAAATTTCTACTTTTGCTAGTAAACCTTCATTCATAACAACAGTTTAGTAATACTTTGTGTTTTTGTTTGTGCATACCACTGATAGTTGACCCAAAGTAAAAAGTGAAACTAATTTAGAGCAAACAGTTAAATATATATATACTGGGCATTGGCTTTAAGTGATTTGCAAAGTCAAAATAAAGTCAGTAAAAATAACATTTATTACAAACGTAACATGGTTCGTTGCAACCAACAGCATCATCATTACCAGACGATGGCCGAGTGATTAACGCGGCTGGTTGCGGCTCGGTGACCCCGGGTTCGAATCCCAGTAGTCGCACTTATTAAGGTTATTTAGCGAGCAGCTTAGTCCAAGGACCGAGCAAAAGGTTGCAATTTTCGAACTTCCTGTGCCCAAGTGGCGTTTGGCGAAAACCAAATATGCTACTCTAAGTACTGTAATTAGTTTGGCAACGGCACATGAAATCTTTCTTTCATGACAACATAACAAGCGACGTCCACGTTTAAGGAAATATTTACGAATGATAACAGTTATATAATATGCATACGAGTGTTTTTTACATTTTTTGTCCCACCTTCTCCAATCGCATTCAGCTATAGACACATTCTTACCCGGGAGTTCCCCCCACACCTGGACCCGATCACCCATTCTAACGTGATACTTTGAGTCCTCCTCCTGCGTACAGGGCCGTCTGGCATGCATCAGTCTGGGGATTATCTGACCCCCGCCACTGGGAAAATCCTGTTCTGCCTTTTCACGGATATCTTCGCAGATCTTACATACACAGGGTCCCGGATTGCACGGGTTCCCGACCATCTCTTCTGGAGTCTGATTAAAAAGCAAGGAAGCAGGTGCTATACGTGTAAGTAGGTTTTCAGATTAACAGGTTTAGTATGGGTTAAAGGTAGTATGTGAAAAACATAATCATTTGGGTTAAAAAAATTATATAATGTTTACATAAATTATATTAAAAATAATAATACAATTACTAAATACAATATTAAAAATTAATAACAGTTTACAGGTGATAAAATAACATTTAATAAAATTATAAGTGTCAACTTAGAATGTAAAAGGAGATGATTGCGGGAACAAATATTCTAAATAATTGTAATTTCACGCGATGTAGCACCTACAACCTTTTAAGGGAAAAACATTGACGTATACTGGTTTCCATATTAAAATTTGTAAAGCGGGGAAAATTTCTGGTTCATATTGCATTAAAAGAATACGACTTCTTGATTGAATAAATAAATAAAGATTACTTTTTTCCAAATCGAAGGTAAACATTTCTGTTTGAATCACCTGTGTCAATAACAATTGTTTTATGGGTAAAATAGAATAATAAAAAAGTTAAATAGTTTCAACATCTATATTATATAACACGAAATTTTCCCGTTAAAAAATTGATACAGTGCATTTTATACGTTACATATGTGGTTTTGTCATATAATAGCGAACATTAATTTTGGGATGTTTAATTGGTTGAATCATTGTACTGAAATCGCAGGCTGAAGATAATTTAAATTTTCACGGAAAACTTGATTAACACATGTAGGCATCATTGTGAAAGTGTTGGTGAGAAAACAAAAAAACCAACCGTCTGTGAAAATAATTTATAAAGAATGAAAAAATTAATTGTATATTCACTTGTTATAGTAAAAATGAGTGTAAATAAAATTTTGATGAAGGATAAAATATAAAAATATGGATTTCACTTTACAGCATATGAGTTCCATGTTAGCTGTAGGACCTAGTATGTCCGGAAAAACGACATTGTTGAAAATGTAATTAAACAACGATTTATAATATATGATAAACCTTCAAGACGTATACAATGGTTTACTGGTAGTCACTATATAATGCACTACAGTTAAACAAAAATGAATATACTATATATCAAGGATTACCGGAAACGTTTGATATGATTCAATCTTATGATCTCCTTATTTTGGGAGATTTAATGAATGAAATGAAAAATTCTAAAATTGCCAGCAATTTATTTACACGTATGGTTCATCATACACCCTAGGCTTTAATTATTTCAATCAGTCGGAATCTGTTTCGAGACAGTGAAGAGGCAAGAACACGTGCTTTTAATACATAATATATGGTTCTTTTTAAATATCCACGCGATGCAAGCCAGATTGATGCATTATCGCATCAGATGTATCTGAGACAGGGTAATTTTTTTACTCAAGCATATAGAGATACAATGTATAGAAAACCACATGCCTATCTCTTTTTTTATTTAATTCAAGAAACACCTGAAGAATTACGTAAAGTTTATCAAATGAAGCCCCACAAATTGTTTACTTACCCTTATTAAGTAGCTTAAACAATCAGTGTAAAAGGTTTATTTAGGATATGTGATTCCTTTATTAAAAACAAAGCAATAAAATATTACAGATAAAAAGTTTAAACATTTCTTAATCAACTCATAAAAATCAGGACAGATAGAAAAAAATATACGGTTATTATAATCAGAAAAGTACCACCACGAAATATAAAGGCTACGACACAGATCGCCTATAATTACCTTAAGGGTGATAGAAATTTCAATTCAAAGCATAAGAAAAGAGTTAATCGAAACAGGGAGGGGCATAATTTGTAAATTTGTCAAAAAGTGTGTCTCACATACACGTAATAAAAAGGGTACTGTGCACTGTAAATCTGAGGGTATTATTAAAGTACATGCACTTCTAATTAATCAAAGGGGCGGAATTTTTTCTGCACTTATTCCTCTTTTTATCGCATTGGAAACAGCCGCAGCACCAATCGCCACCAAAAGCGTCGCTGGAACTATCGCTACAAGTACAAGTGCACTTGTTAAAAAATGATAGGTCTATAAAAAATGTAAACTAATCTTTTCCGACACATGCGGTTGTCATCCCAGAACTGGAGAGTACACGTATGAAAATGAATGAACCCGCTATGATAACGAATGAAAATTTACCACTTGATCATCAACAAAAATTTATGCAAACAACTTATTGGATGAACGAATAATTATTACTTCAGCCGAGCAGCCGTCCGAAACAGATATACAACCGAGAAAGAACCCCCTATCTGTCAATTAGGGACATCGATTGATAAGGGACAATTAGAACATCAATTGAAAAGTTTATTACACAACGTAGAATATGTACTAGCATTGGATATTTTAAAACTATTCAGAGTAATGATCGATTTAAATGGAATAATAAGGGTGTAGTCACAATTTTGGTAAAACCAGGAAGTAATATTTTAGATCTAATATATTATCCTACACATACACCAAGACAAGCACGACAAGATATTACACAAATTGGATGTGGTTTATTTCATACACTTTTCCCAGGAATTGATACATTATAAAAGACAAATATTGTAGAGAAAGAGATAAAAATAACTTCTGTTCCAGTTACTCATACACCCCCTAGTGATGATGAGATTATTTCCAATATTAATGATGAAACCGTACCACTGACTGGCTGTCTTTAAATGATAAACAATGCATGATTATTTAAGGCATATTATTGTTCCAATGAATCCGTTATCACTTCTAAACTGTTGTTGTTGTCCTATCAAATCACCATCAGACGATGCTGATAATAATCTCAATATTCATATAAAGTGTAATATTGTGTGCTGCGCTCGATGGTCACAACCTTCTAAGTGCGAAGACCTTCTACTACGATGCCTCACTCCCCAGTTCATACGGAGGAATCAAATCGTTCATGAAGAAAAGCCGTCTATCACGGAAACGAGTACAGAACTGGTTAAAAAGTCAGTGGGCCTACTCTTTACACAAGCCAGCACCTCGTCGCGAATTCTCCCTTCGAAAGTATATGCTAAGAAAAATGGATTCCCAATGGCAAGCGGACCTAGTTGAAATGTAACCCTTTGCCCTTGAGAATAAGGGTAATCGATATCAAATGACTGTAATTGATATTCCCTCGCGTTATGCATGGGCAGTACCCATCAAACAGAAATCAGCTCCCTCCATCCTCAATGCTTTTAAAACTCTGTTTCGGAAGATGACTCATGGACCTGTGCCTCGACGAATTAAAACAGACCAAGGCCTTGAGTTTCAAAATCGACTTGTGCGCAACTATCTTCGAGAAAAGTTTGGAATCGATTAGTTTAGTGTCAAGTCAGAGTATAAGGCTGGAATAGTCGAAAGATTTTATAGAACCTTGAAGTCACGAATGTGGAGAGCTTCCACGAAACAAGGTAATCATAAATGGCTCACACTTCTACTAAAACTACTACAATCCTATAATCCCAGTGTACATAGAACAATTAATAAGGATCCAGCAAATGTTACTTCTGAAAATCAAGTAGATGTTTGGTTACATGTACATGGAGGTGGAGATATTGATAAAACAAACAATAAGAAAAGGAAAAAAACATTTACTTTGAGAGATTGTGTGCGAATTTCTCGACATAAGGCAACATTTGAAAAGGGATATGAACCCAACTGGTCATAGGAGGAATATATAATGCATAGTCTCAATACAAAGTTTAGTCCAGTGACCTATCGAATACGAACACTAGATACTAGTGAAATAATTAAAGGTTCGTTCTATAATCAGGAATTGCAGGCTGTAAGTGATCGTTATGGTTACACCCGAATTGATCAGATATTCCGTACATGAGGGAGGATATTGAAGAAAGAGGTGCTTGTTTGTTGGCAAGACTATAAACAACTTACCTCGATAAAATATAGTATTATTGAAAAAGTACAAGATGCCCTATACTAATACCGGTTTTTATGTTGTTCTACCTAGAATGTTAACGATGAAGCAGCATCTGCAGAAGAACGAAATATACCCTCTCATTATTTAACTCAACTACGTAATACAATTGAATTAAAAAATCTTTCTGATGAGTGGGAAATGGGACTTGTTGAAATCTCTTTTATAAATTCTCTTAAAACAATTGATAAGGAAAGTTTACAATTGATAATTCAAACAAATTCAATATGCAGAACTTACAATTGATTCATTTCCAATTCCTTCAATAGCTTCTCGTATTTTTAACGATTGATTTGAACTTCTAGAAAATGCTCCTTATCATGTCAGGAAAATGCTCATAAAACTTAGTGGTAATAAGTGGTCTAAAGTATATATGAAAGTAATAATCGCTATATTTTTTCATGTACATTTCACAAATTTTGTAAAGTCACTATATCCAAACATTTGGCTATTGTACTTAGATTTCATCATATTATAACAGATCATACTATTCATGAAAGATTTAGTGTGATAAAATGTTATGGATCAACTGTTAAAGATTTTGTATCTGTAGAAAACAATTTTATAGCATTGTATTCTCCAGCTATTCACACATTTAATGGAGTTAAAAAATTGTTGGTTAAAACAGACCATGATCAAGAAATTATACCAGTAATAGTGGTAATAATGTTAAATGTCTCCAAACAAGAACGAAATAAACATAAAAGGTCAACATTTAATCTGGTCATTATCAGAATGCTAGGGAATTCACAACAGCCATTAACAAAACATCATTGAAAACAAAATTTAATCTTACTTTGAATATGATGTGGCAGCAAATAGATTTAAATGGATTTATCCAAATGAGGTTGAACTAACACTCAAACTAGATAGTGGAATCTTACACATACTTGGAAAGAACTAGAAGCAAGTAGCAGGTGGTTTGAACACTGGAGAAGAATTTTGGTGAGAGCCAGTTTTAAGTAACATCTAGCCCTTTTAATAATCTATAACAATTAATTTCAAATATGTGTGATTCTTTTAAATTCAATTCAATTCAAAACACAGGAGGGAAATTAGAGATTTAATATTGACTATTAATATGCTTGTTTCCAGAAATATTATAATAAATATTCATATACCATAAGCGTATTATAATTTTCCTTGCTAAACATCTCTCTTTCAAACTTATTAAATATCATGTAAAAGACATATTGTATTGTTCTCATATACAACTATATTAAATACTGATTTTGCTACCAGTGTGTCTTTTGATTTTGCGATATGGATTATCTGTTTTAGTAAATATCATCAGTCTGTAATTACAAGTATTGATTAATTATTTGTTGAGTAAAATGTTTATTGATTACAAGTGTTGAGTAATTATGTCTGTTAGTAAAGTTTAATTAAAAGAATGTATTTTTTTTGGAAAGGCAAATGCTTGTGTTTGACTCTTGAATAATAAATAAATTGTGAAAAAGAATCAGAAAAGAGTGAAGCATTGAAAGACCAGGGTTGAATTGGACTGTGACAAGGACAAAGCGATTCTTAGTATTCTTGGGGTAAACAAAATGGCTACAGTGACTGTCTGAATATTGAAGTGAATTCAGCGACAGTGTGCAGACAAGTGTGAATTTTGGTATGTATATATAATTTGTCATAAAATCACTAATCAAAATATTGAGATTAAATTGTAGACCAATAGCTAAACAAGATATTGTAATTGGTAACAGATTAATTTGCTAATTAATAAACCATTCTGATAATTATCTTGATTCCTTTTTATTGTCTTTCTTTTGGTGCAGAAATTATTGGGAGATTTTAGAGATATTGTTAGTATAATTTAATTATTATATTTAACAACTTAGTTAATAACTGATTTGATAGCAGCATTAAGTAATGCTAATGTGATTATTTATTGACAGACATAAATTTTGTGTCAATATTTTTATATGAACTTTTTTCTTTTCTGTAACCAGATCAAGCATTCCTAGTAATTGTTTGATTGATGCTTTTTTCCCTGCCCTCTTTAAACTTTCTGACCTCTCTCACCCACTTCTGTATTCCTAACCATTTCAACTGTTTTCCACCCATCATTCCAGTTTTTTCCTCATTTTGTTCATACTTTGTTTATAGACCCTGGCTCTGTCAGAGGTTTACAAGGAGAATTTTTCCCCTCCCTAAGCAGGTATGGCCCAGATTCCTTCAAAGACTTTAAAATATCTATATATTTTATTTATTTCATATTCTATCACCAATATTTTCTAAATTCCAACTTGAAATTCAATAACTTGATGTATATATTTAATATAAGAAATTTCTACTATTTTTATTTTTATATATATATATATACATATAAATATACATATCTATTTCAATCAAGTAATCATTTCAAAGTTGTCAGTTTTAAAAAATCATTTAATGATATACTTTATAAATAATTTTTTGTAACAAATTTAAGTTCAATGTTAATAAACAGTAATGAATTAAAAGGCTATTTACTATATTTTAGTTAAAGAGTAAGAAATATTTTCAGCACTCAATATTGTTCTATGAGCTAGTCTTCTAGATATTTGTGTAATTTTTAGGAATAATAGAGTTCTTAAAATCTGATATTATATATCTTGAAATACTTCTGAATATTTTTTTTAATATTTTCTATTTCAACTATTGGTATCATATTAGTTGCTTCAATTATTAATATCTAAACTTAAAGAGTCATAATAAGATAAAAGTTAAATTTGATGAGGTATAATGAGTAAGAGAGTTTTAAAACTTATTAAAAAGCTTATTAAGTCTTCAAAATAATTAATGATCTTAATTTTAATATATTTTTTAATGTATAAAGATATATGTAGGTTATGAAAACCACTTGAAATAAATATTGATATTCAATTAATTTTTTTTGCAGGCAAATAAAACACTTACTTACATTTTTTTAATATAATAAATTTTACATAATCACTAGCTGTTATTCATTTAAACTACTTTTGTATATAGAAGCATTATTTTTCAGACTATGTGCTAGTAGATTAAAACCTTTAGTACTTCAATAATTCTATTAAAACTGGACTGAGATTTAGTTAATGATACAATACTTTTAATTGCAAACAAATAGTATGACTTATAGTATGGTCATTTATACATATACAAATCAAAGAATTATATAAATTTAGATAAAGTATATAAAATGACTAATCTTTAACTATAGAAATAAATTTGGTAATATTCCAGTTTCCCACATTAAATTACTTTTTGCAGTTTTTATATAAATAAACCGCTATCTAATACAATATTCATTCATTTTAATTATTTTAAATGTTTTTATATATAGATATATACATATATATTATATACCTATATATACTACTAAAAGTTGGCGGCTGCAACCATACCACGATTATCAAGAATCTCCTCAATTATTATACATATTATTATTAATAATAATGCTCGTAATATTAATTATGTTAAAAATAATTAAAATAAATGAATATTTTATTAAATAGTGGTTTATTGTAGTGTTCAATTCACTTCATAAAAAATGCTGACAAACACGAAAAATACATGGATAGATACATGTTACATATTTAAATATATTGTATACACATTGATGTAATTGAGTATTTATTTTATTTTTTGTATACAACTTTTCATGCTCTTTCAAATGATGTATGATAAAATATGTTTTATTCATTGCTAAATT
>JAYRBW010038927.1:0-11768 GCA_036023295.1 Invenusta paracnida | reverse complement strand
TATTATTATATATATATGCATGTATTCCTGTAACCCTCTACCGATATGCTTGTAGTTGTGAATAAAGCCATTATTATGTTCCATATAATTGTTATGTAAAACAAAAACATTCTAATAGAAAAATCTTCAACCACTTATTCACAAAGAGTAGTTAGTCCCCAACTTTACAATGAGTATTATCAAATTTATCAAGAGTTCAAATACATTTTATTTCATTTCATTAATTTGCATACTATTATTTTTTATTATTTTTGAATCGTAAGAATCATAGCATAATTTACATTGCTTAACTGTTTTTACTCTATCGCTTTATATACCTAATTGTTATAATTAAATTTGTTAATATATTTTTAAATGTAGATCTAAAAATCTAAAGTTTTAAGATATATTTATTCATCTACGTATCTATTGGTATAATTTTTACGAACAAAAGAGCATATATGTTATTTGGAAGTAGGAGAAAGTATTTTGCAATAAAAGAGAAATTTACTTTTAAACTAATTTTACATTAACAAAAAACTTGAAAAAGGTCAACAATAAATTAATATACATTTTACTGTACAAAAGGTTTCGAGACAACACTTATTGCACTCTTTAGGGGCAATAAAAATGAAACTGCCAGATAATATTGCATAATAAACAATAACAATAAACTGAATAAGAAAAACAAAACTACATACAAAGCATATTAAATAATGACAGCTTTTTAGTTGACATTAAAAAACATCAAGAGAATGAAAGAGATGGGAGAAATTATGGATGTTAATGATGCTTGTTAAGAAAATGGAGGCATCCATATCAGTTCTATTGTGTTTTAACTAAAATGGCTTCCTTGCTCATAATATTAAAGTCTTATGAACCAATGTCAATTATTTTATAGGAATCGTTAAAGAAAATGTTGTTACAAGTATTACTTCAGGAGTTCCTATTGGAGATTTTCCTGATCTTTGCTTCTTAATCCTATAGTCGTCAGTTGTCGTTTAATTATACTAATGTAAGACGTATGCATATCACACGAACATGAAAATGTGTACTCTATTTTCTCTATATTCTGAAATATTATATATATAATATATTTTAAAATAATTCGTGTATAGGCTCATCAGATTTCAATTTTAAATAACATGGAATTATAAATATACCTTGATATACATGAAGCCATATAAATTAAAACATAATCTTCTCCTGAATAGAACTCTTACTATAACAACGGTGCGCTTCCTGTTTACAGAAAAATATTGGTCATCGCCGTAATTTCCTTATTTTCTCTATAATTCTGTCATTATCCTTTCTCCTAATGTTTTTCAAATAATATGTAATATGTATCATGCTATTTAACCTTGTGTTGTTTTGTCTTTCTTGTTCATTTATTATTCTATTTCATTATCCATGACTACTAAGTTAAGCCTATCTTATATTATATTCAGAAAAAATAAACTTGACAATCATGTTAATTAAATATTTATTAGAATAATTTTGCAAATAGGTATTCTACAAATAAACCGAAAAATTATTTATCGTTGTGAAAAAATAAATTGTTAATCTTGAATATATATTAAAATGGCAATCCGAATTATATATAGAAATGTATATTCTTTTCATTACAATAATAAACATGTCACAAAATAAATATCATTAGAAATGCTTAGGCAATAATTTTAAACACTAAGTTTATACACTTTGTTTATATCAATAATACAAAACATTTATATACATATATATATCTCAACTATGTTATATCATTAACAAATACTGAAATTTATTAGATACAAAATATTTCTATTTTATCTATTTATAAAATTTAAAAAAATTGTGTTTAAATTAATTCATACATTTTTTGTAGCTTTACGTGTTCGTTTTCTCAGCAAAATTTTTTTTCCAAATAATTAACTTTGCAAAGCAGATGTAAATTTTTCCACTCAGTTACCATGAATTTTCATAAAAAACAGTATTTTGACAAAAAATATTTTTGTTTTTGTCCGGTAATTGTATTGTACACTAGATAAATTAACTACTATTCCTTTTTGCCAATCGATATTATATTTTTGATAAATATATTTTTTTGCAAAAATTTTAACTTTGTTACTTTCAATTCTGTTTCTATGTGCTATGTAAATTTAATGTATTAATTAATAGTTATTACATCACTTATCAATTATTATCCACCTTGGTAGTTAGTCATTTAGTATACCTAGTCAATTTCATTATTTCTCTCATGCGTGTTGTGCTGGTGCTGACAATCAGTAAAATTGGATATAAACTTTTGAAAAATATCAATTTGTGTTTTAAAAAAATGTTTAAAATGTAAATTATAATTTTAAAATTTTATAAATTGTAAATACCACATCTATACATCTATAATGCAATAATATACAGTTCAACTGAGTTGTATATATGCATTTTAAAAATAAAATGATTTATCATAATAACAAAGTTGACAAATTTGTCTGTGCATCCTTAAAAAAGAGAAAAATTTAGAAAACTTTTAGTGGTTAGGATGTTGTACTAAAGCAGTGTATAGACAAAGATATACTTTATGAATAAACTTTTTTAAACCTAACCAAAGGTAACGTTATATTTCTTTTCTTAAAATGAAGAGTTTCTATTGAATCTCTGATGTTAAATATTTAAAAAAATTAATAATTGATTTTAATATTTTCTCCTTCTCCTGGACTGATTTTCAATTGAAACAAGAAAGTTTGTAAACTAGAGATTACTATTTTTTAATTAATTATAAAGACAAACTAATGCTCAAAAACAAAGTGGCATTTTTGGAACTTATAGATAACTGCTATACAGAGTAAAAAAGTTAAAGACAGTCACTTTAGATCAGCTTAAATTTTAATAACTAAAACTAGCGATTAAAACTTAATCGCTATCAAATTGTGTCGTTGAAAGCTCATCACGTAAAGTACTATTTTACTGAAACACTATAGATTTAATATTATTAATAACTGAATATATAGAGTTTTGAAGCATGTATAAATTACAAAACTAATACGCACATTTTGTCTAATAAAATATGTTTGAATAAAAAGTATGCAAGGAAATATATGTTAATTTTTGCAAGACCAGTATATAGGGATTAGTTATATTAAATGTATATATATTATAAAATATAGAAATGTTCAAAACAAGTTCAGTTATTTTTTTAACGTTATTTCAAAGGTTTTGATTACAAATTTAAGAAAAAATTGTAATTTATAATTTAAATAAATTATTTGTTAAATATTTTTCAGGGCCATATAAGGCGGTACAAAAATCTATAATTAATCGTTATGCCCTGGGATGACTAAACTAAAATACATTTTCAAACTAACGTGAACTTTTGATTCTAACCTGAAAAGTTGACCTGGGATAGATATTAATTTTACTAAATGATATAGACGAAACCTCCTACTCGTGTCTTAACTTTGGGCCACTTATTGGAATAATATTGTCAAAACACTAAAAAACACTAAAAAAATACTAAAAAGGGGTTCAAATTAAATTCATATTTTTCAAATGAAGCTAGTTTTGGAGAGAAATCTAATGATGTAACGAGATTATTGAAATTAAACTGTAAAACCAATTTATAAAGAAGTTCCCAAAAATTGAATAATTGATATTTACATGATGATTAAACATTTTTTTAATCTGACGCCATAGTTGAATTATAAACCCAAAAATTAACCTGTGGTATTAATTTTATTAAGTAATATAGACGAGAACTCCTTAACCCTACTCATGACTTAACCCTGGGCCAAATATTGGAATAAAGGGAACAAAACACTTAAATGTGCCTTACGCGTTCAAACTGAGGATTCTGAGTTAGTTTTTGAAGGGTGTAACGGTATTTTTGAAATTTAAGTTTGGGACCTAGAGCTATAGAGGTGTCCCAAAATCGATAATTGACATTTATCGAACTGAGATGACCAAACTAAATATAGTTATTAAATTCTGACTCACAGTTGGATTCTAAACTTTAAAATTTACTTATGTTATTAATTTCATTAAATAATATAGACAGGAACCTAAAAGCAATAATTTGGGTTTTAGGCCCTAAGGTGCCGAAACTAAACAATATTTAGAAAATCTAATTGGATATTTAGCATTTACATGTAAATATTGATATATCGTATTTTCATCTAAAAATATTCATGGGAACCCCATAACCCTATTTAATTTGATTTTCAAAACTTCAGAATGGGCATATTGAAGCTTGACTACCTATCTACAGATCAGTACCTACATGTAACACTTAATCGATTGTTTCGCTCTGAAAATAGGAAATAAATATATTCCAAAAATATATAAATTTATAGTGATGTTTTTTTGCTAGTAAATAAAAATATGAATATGATTCATGGCCTCTCAACATTAACATGCTTTTACTACATATTCTCAAGAGATAAGATTGATTAATGTCTTCAAATGTATAATTGAATACTTCAGTAAAACATGGTTTATATCAGTAGAAAGAGGACAACATTTTCTATAAAACTACTATCTTGATTTTTTTTTATGTATGCAAGTTTTAAATCTACAAATCGGAAGTGTTACTAGTAGGCCACTAACGTATACATATATATTATATATATTATACAAGGTGGTCGATAAGTCCACTGCCCTTTTATAAAAAGTAAAAGATCCAATCGAAATATTTATGAAAGTTATTCATATACATAATTGTATTGTCATTATAGATAGCTATTTATCAAAAGGGTTCAAAAGTTATCAAAAAGTTATTTAACAAAGAGTCTACTTGCAGCTCATTGTTGTCAATACACAGATGGAAACGAGTTGGATGCCCAAACCATTACATATTATAGTAGTAGATTTTGTGGAACTTGTTCTCAGAAATGTAGATTTTACTCTAGATATTACTCTAGAAAAAAGAATTCACATTTTTCCATCTCCGTAATAGCGCATTCATTCGAGAAAAACAATTGTAACCTTCTTCTAGGATTTCCATATTTTCTGATAATCTCTCAAAAACATCTCATTTCGACTCTCAGGTCAAGACTTTCATCGCTCAAAAACTGGACTTTGACTGAATTAATGGTTTGTATTCCAAATCTTTCTTCGTTACTCATAGCAATGTTAATCGAGGAATCACCAGATTATCTGATCTTCTACTATTTCTTATTGTTGGATCATTCTGCATGGAAATATCTACAACATCTGCAAATCCCCACGTTCACAAGGTTGACTTGTTCTAAGAGAATCGAATAAACCTTCTGCCTTGAAAAATTTCTCCATCGAGTCACTCTTTGAACTACTAGTGGTGGTGTGGGTCATCATTGTAATTATCACACAGCTTTTCTTTTACTTGACGCATGCATTGCCTTGACTGACTGATTAACTGCCTCCACTGAGCGTTGTAGCAATAAAGATTGTTTTTTGAAAAGTGCATGGGGCGACCACCCTGTATATATCTTGCTATCTACATCTTGGTAGCAAGAAGCACCCCGAACTGCAGGACCTACTCTACAAGAACCGGGAGAAGATGATGATAGAGGACCGAAAGGAGATCGCCAAGATCTCAGAACATCTCTCGGAGAAGACTGCACAAGAGGAGTTCTGGAAGCGGCAGATTCGGAAAAACTGGCTCAAGGAGGAGGCTCAAGCACAATTCATTCACATATCTGCCGAACTAGTGTGAAGTAAGTTTAAACGATTTTGTAAATTATTGCATTCTACTGATTTCAGTGTTCTTTATAAAAATGAATCAATAGGAAGGAAAGATACACCCTTTATAAAATTATACAATCTGTCATCATTATTAACACGAAAAAGGCGAAACAGACAGAATAAACTGGTTAAGTATCCCCATTATTATATGTTTACAAATAAAAGGGATTGTTATTTGACAGGAAATTAGTTATCAAAATTTAAAAAGAAAACATTAATTACAGATAAGATATCTTTTTTACTGGTTTTCATCCCAATAATAATAATTCAAAATGATTGACTATATTATTTGGTCATTAAATTACTCCAAACCAGTAAATTTTTCATTATAACTGAAAATTTATTTTGACTTAGCAAGTACAATAATAACTTTAAAAGTTACTTCTAATTCTAACAATCACAAAGTCTTATTTTACATTATACAAGAGTCATAATGGTGATGATGCGGGGTTCGGCTGCGGGAAATATACGTTGAACAGAGGTACGGATTTTATTAGAGAAAAGTTTATAAAGCGTTGTCACCGTTCAATGTGTATTTCTCGCAGCCGAAGCCCGCATCATCGCCATTACGACCTGTTCTTTACTCTTGTCTTAAGGACCGCAGTAGTAGTGTCAAGCCGTTTGAAATTCCATGGCATACAGGTGTAGACATTATTGACTATTAAAATTGAGATCCAGGAATGAATATTTTCGCCTTCTGTGAAAAAAAGGGGTCATAAGCATAATGGCTAATCCACTTAAGCTAACTCCCTTACGGCATTCCCAGATAGGGACTCTACCTCAAGTGCCACATAAATCGTAGGATGAATCGGGATTTGAACCTGAGTCTGAGTTTAAAAGTCAGACATGCTAACCACTGCACCATTGCATCTTTTACAAAGTACAAGGTAAGATACATATGGATATGTATAATATAAATAATATTTATTAATAACTTTGTAAATTTTAAAAGTAGGTTTAATATTACATTTATTTATAATATAATTCTGTATATATGTTTTATGTGTAAAAACTCTTTTGAAGTTCTAATTTAAGAATTAACTGATTTTATTCGAAGAATTAACGACAGGTACCATCTTAGAAATATAATAGATAGATATGTTATTTAGGTTAAATAACCAAGGATAATTACAGGCAGAGAATACTGATCGAGGTATAATATCCTTTTTTAGGATAAGTGTTGATAAAATTAAAATAAAACAGATTGGTAATACGTAGTAGTAAATTACAAAAAATCCATCTTGAATTACTATTAGCCTTCAAATATAGTTTAACTATGTCTTATCGGGACAGTGTTTGATTTTCATGTTCAAATACGTAGATTATACATACACATTTATTTAAACAAAAAATAATAAAAAACGATATTACATTGTATCTATAAATAAATAAAAATGTCTGCCTAAATTATTAGTTGTAGTCATAACAAATTAAAAATATGAATTTTAGTCTGAGAAAGATATTTCCTCTTCTGTATAAAGCTTGGTGCACTTCCATTTTTAAATCTGAAAACAAGAATTAAATGATATGTTTGCTCATCGTCAGTAAAGCAAGATTAAGTTTGTAGTTTTTACTTAGATTTCCCACTTAACTCTTTAGGTAGAGAATTGTACATCTTTATAACGAAGCTGGGGCGTCGGAAGATAATTGTGTTAGGCGGTGTCATTTAGGTAACTTAGGCGGTAACTTAAGTTATGTCAGAATTTTGTCAATGAAAATCAATATTACTATACTTTACTTTTAAAAATATTACTTTTTTAAATTTGCTATGAATGCAAAACATTAAATTAAGAGAAAAGTTGTAATTATGGAAATAGACGCAATTTTAGTTACACACAATGCAATTGTGAAAAAGATTCGAATTTTAAGATAATATACATATTCAAAATACAGATTTAAATGGACAGAATTTTATGTACAAAATTGATACCTGGATGTATACAAAATAAATTCAACACCTATTGCTAATTTTGTAATCGCATAAATAAGTCTTGAATATAGCTAATATATGACATGTATGCATATAATGACATATTGTGAAACATAATTATATTTAAAAAATATAACATAAAAATGCCAACATTGGAAATTCTAAATATGAAGTACTTAAAGTTGATACACGTTCTAATTAAAATCAACAAAAAAGTTTCACCTTCGTTCATTAAAAGAAGCAAAATCTGTAGCAATTTGATGGGTCTAACAGTTTTATTGTTAAAAAAACAACTTTGGGATATTTAAAATAGGATAAACAACATGAAGCTAAAAGAGATAAACGAAAAACGAAAAGAAACTGAAGAAACAACAACACTACTAGCCACCTGAGATCGTCCCCCTGACAGACGTCAAACTACTTGATGGATCAATAAATCTTTCGTGGAACAACCACATAAATAAAACTTTTTAATATATAGCAAAATATTTTCAATTTGCTACTTAGAATTAAAAACCGTTTTGAAATGTATTAAAATTTTTTAAAAAGTTTTAAAAAATCTATTCAATGGAAATATTGATAATTGACAAATCGTAACATTTAGATACAGAAATTATGGAATTGAAAATGGATTTTTTATTGAATAATATTCAAAATATTCAATTTTTGTTCCAAACAATCAAAGCAATTTTAAAATTAAATCAGAAATATAATTTATATATTTTGTTTTTCAAATGTTATAAAATATTATTTACATCATAATGCACTTTCTAACTTCTTATTTTGAATTTTAGATAAATTTTCATCTTTAAAATAAACCTTGAACATAAATACTTTTAAATAAAACTCTTAAGTTATTCATAAATTACTGAGCATTGTATATACCTACGTGTGAATATATATCTGCATTAATTTATGTGTTTTCAAAAATCAATGCAATTTATTAAAGCGTCATTTTCATGCAACTTGGAAAATATAAATATTTTCTGTCTCTGTAATAAATATATATCAAACATTTATCAGAGAGACAAAACAGTTTAATTGAATTGAAACATATCGTAGTAACTCGCATCCTAACTAACAAACTATAAACTTATAATACCAGTGATTTTATGATTTTGTCGATATAATTCTTTCACTATATACATTTCATTGTCTGATTAATTATTTAAAGTAGGCGTGGTTTATTTCATACTTCAAGTTTCATTTAATCCCAGACAGACGAATTATCTTAAATATATTAATGCTTAATGTCTGAGAAGTTTATATATATTATTTTTAGTCATTTACAATTTACAGATTTTGTACTTACTCTTTATAGAATTCCGTTAAAAATGCAGAGCTAAAACTAAAACTAAAATTTAATACAGTTTAATAGTAAAATTAACAGACAAAAGATGTGTAATATCATATTCGTTGTGGAGGAGACAGACAAAATGGAGACAACATTATATTTAGTTTTTTGTATATTTTACTGAATTCTATATAAGGAGTACGAAATTTGTGTAATAGTGTAATAATGTATATATCATAAACGCGTCATATTCGTAAGTATTTATTAAATAAAATTAGTTTCTGCATTATGTAAAATAAAGTATAAGTCCTTTCTTTCTACACAGTCAGCAGCGTAAAATTATGTAAACATTCTTCTACCATACTAGAACAAAGATATGTTTTTATTCTCTTTTGCTCTTTCAGAATGCTCTTTCAGAAGTAGAAGTGGCAACCGGTATCACGCGAAAGATTTTCAGCAGTCACTTCACTCTCTACTTCACTCAAGAGAGCTTAGCTGATTTCGTGCTCGTTGAATAGGTCAATATTAGAATTACTTTGATAATTCTATATGAATTTTAAAGTTTTTGACCAGATAGGGAAAACGTTTAATCTTGTCTAATAGGCGACTCATGTCTATATCAAAATAATAAATTTTTCGAGCACTGTCGAGAATTTCGGCCGAAGTACTGTTTAAAGCTTCTAGTAGAAACTTTTCCACGTCTCTAACAAAAGCAACAATTTTTTATCAAAGTGGCGGAGAATTTTGCCTTTGCAAATGTCTATTAATACTTCGTTTGAAATACTGACAACGATAGAAGTATTTTACAGAGGTTGGATGGTAGTTGTCAGAACCTTATCGAGACACTTTCGGAATTCTCCTTTGCATTGGAAACTCTGGAGATTTTATATGTAACTGCTGGCTTGCACTACAAGTTCATAAAATTGATCAAACAATTTCAAACCGTTTGGTGGGGTTTCTGTCCAGAAAACGGACATAAAGTTGATTGGTTTTAAATGCATCGTTCAGTGTGATAGACTGGCATTGCAAGGTTACAGATAGAAAGTTTCTCAGAAACTGAAAAAATAAGCAGTGATAACTGCAAACCATGTATGTAATGTCTTGAACTTCCCCATCAGTGCAAGCAAACTTGAAGCCCGCCGAGCATCTTCGTCGTTTGTTTCTGAACTTATTAATTTCAGGCTTTCCAGTAAACTCACATAATTTCTCAGAATGGCTCTTTAAAGACTTTAAAACAAGAAAGGCTCTTGTTTATACAGTCCATCGTGTAGGGCACAAAGGTTTTAGATTTGATGTATCTCTTAAAGATTTAATCTCCTCAAATTGGATTTCCTTTTTGGAGACAACTTAAAAGTTAGATCAATTCTACTGACAAGTCTAGTGCATCCATAATAGAAGAAAATGGAGAAGAAAATAGAAAAAAACCAGGTCCTATGAAGTGTCAGTTAAGGCGGTTGGCCAGATAATAAATTGATAAAGCTTGTGAAACTTCTTTTTGTAGCCCTTTAGTAACTCCGCAAACACTCCCTTGAAAATTGCTTGCTCCATCATAAGCCTGCCCGCGACAATCTGAATGTTTTTTCTTGTTTCCCGCTTCTGATGGGAAATTAGGGTTCTCCGAGTTTCTTGACCAGTCTGGCTATAGCATCAGCTTTGCAGTTATCCTTCAAATCTTCCGCTGATTTAATTCTTCTTCTTTCTTGATCCGGGTGACTGTACCGTTCATGTATCTAGTGAGTACGTGAAAAACGTTCTCCTTCGTCTTACGGCACCATCTACACAGATCGTTGGTAAATTTCTCAGCTGTCCCTCTTTTTTTCCAAGCAGAAGAAAAAAATGAATACATTTTCCAAGCCATTTGTTTTCGCCGTATCTGAGTTGGCCTAGGGTGACGTAGGCCTTTCTGCTGATGTTGTCTTTGGTCTTAATGGAGCACCTTTATTTTACAATATATTTTGTAATACATTTGTCTAGACTGCATTTATACTGCCGAAAAATCTTACATTGTTTACAATTTTTTGTAACTGTGGAGCCAGTTATATAGGCAAAACAGAAAGGCGACTTTCCTCCAGAGTCAAAGAACATGCTCCTAAATGGCTGACAACGTCGACTCGCCCACCTAGAGAAGGCTCTATATCCAGTTCTATCTGCAAACATCTCACCTTATGCTCCGCCTCCAAAACTATCCTTATAACATATCCAAAGTAACCCTGTAGCGGTTTTCAATGTAAATAATCAAACTTATAACAAGCTTAAATTAGTCATTACTGAGGCGCTCTATATTAATTCAATTAAACCTACTCTTTGTGTCAGCAGCGTGAATCCGACTATAGTCTGTTGCTTCCCTTTTAATTTAATCTGTCTCTGCCTGTGTTGAATATAGGTCATCTCTCGTATTGGTTGTCTCACTAATTACGTGTTCAATTTAGAATTAAATACTATATACCAATTATTGTATATCACTGATCATTGTCACTTTAGCCAAATGTAATACTGTGTAAAGAATTGGCAAACATATTCGTATATGCATAATCAATTTGTGTTTTCATTATTTTTAAAAAGGTTTCTAACAAAAGTATTTCAAAAGAGTTTTTTGGACAAAATAGTTTTTCATAAAGGAATTTAAAGTGCTTTTTATTATGGAATGCAAAAAAAGGTTTTCATCATGACAAACACGATTTAATAAAAAATGAAAACTTATTTATGGCTCATGAAGTATTGATTAATTGCTCACTAGATTTCTTGTGAGATTGAAAACTTAAAATAATTGTTTTTAAAATAATCAAGAATACATCACACTAAATAATCTAACGTTAGATTATGCTATATTGTATGAAAATACCGTGAGGACTTAGTACGATATCCGTGAGG
>JAYRBW010038916.1:0-11768 GCA_036023295.1 Invenusta paracnida | reverse complement strand
CTAATATGTTGGTTTCTATAGAAATATATATTGTAGTTACAGTAGTTCACGGATTGTTACTTTACTTTTTTAACATCAAGTAAAAATGCCCTTTTTAAAAATTCTTGCGCCCCCCTTTTTAAAATTCCTAGATCCGCCACTGTATATGCTTATATAATCCTGCGTAATTTGAATCACGCGAGCAATATTTACGTTGCTATGACAGTTTTTAAAATTTCCGTGCACTTTAAAATTTGAAGTTTGCGACAATTTTTAAATTCTTTCGTCATTTGAATGACACGCGCAATTTTTACGTTGTTGTAAATTTCCGTGCACTTTTAAATTTGAAATTGCGCTAAATACGTCCACGCACTTAAGTCTTAGTGCAATAACTCAGGTCGGTGGGAGGGAGAGGTGGTGACCGGGAGGTCCTTCCTTCTTACTATTAATAAGTTTTAATAATGTTTATTTAATAATATAAATTTATAATTAATTAAATAACATTTTTACATTCTTGTATATAGCTAATTTTACTTTTAATATTATATCCATAAAAATTAAATAATTCTATTAAATAATATGTAAATTTGATTATTAATTGAATTATACTAAATTAATTTATCAACAAATAAAAAATGAAATTTGCATTTTAATTAAAATTATAATTATAATATTTAAATACTTATTTAATTAAATTATAAATGTGATTTTTATTAAGTAATGACATATTTGTATATATACATAATATTCTTACACACACGATATGATTTTCCTAGTGAAGTGTCGGTATTCATTCTCAAGAATTATATCAAGTCTTGATTATTATTATATATTATTTTTAAATATAGTGCCCATGGTTTTTAACGGAAGAAACACATTTTGATAATAAAAACTAAGTATGGCAGCAAATATATTGGTAAAAGCATTTGTCATATTTTAATTTTGTGTAATTAGATGCTTATTATGCGGAGTTAATGCTTATGTTCCTTACAAAGTGATGTATGAAAAACACATACTTAAAATGTGTGTTTACACAATACACATATACAAAATATAAATAATATATATTCATAATAAACCGTCTAGAAAGGGTGAAACGATTCAAGAAAATACTTGCAGCCATTAAATATATATTTCATTATAAGTGTACAATTGTTGGTTAAAAATACATAAAAGCATAAAAAACATGATATATTCGCATATTTTTTTGTTTTTTAGATGTCAAAGCGCTTAAGATGCTTTAAAAAAAAACATCTTGTTTAAGTGTGCCATTAGAAACATTAACAATATTGACACTGAAAATTAATAATTAATTTAAAAAATTATGAACAGTTCAGTTAAAATTAAGCATACTAAAAATCAAGCCTTTTTAAGCATTGCTTAAATTTAAGTAGGTATTCGGTGAGAATCCTGTAACATAATATACATAGCTCAAAATTATTAGTCATAAGAACATTAAGACTCTATAAATGAACATACGAAGAAGAAAAATATATGTGCTATCTGTACAAATCGTTGACTATTAAAACTATTGATAAATTAATATAGTGTACCGAAGAAGAATATGTCTGAGGATCTCTCTTTAGACGTCTATAATTCTAATGAAATGAATTTATCACTGACAAAAGCAATGGAGGATTTTGAAGTATCAGAAACGAAAAGGAACATGCTGTACATATTTAACCTGTTTTTAATCATTGATTACACCATACTATACGCATATATTCATTAACAGTATATGAATAATTAATTACTCTCCAATTACTTTTATCTGTATATTTTTGTCCATTATTCGGAAGTAATTTTCCGAAATTATCAAAAATAAAACTCATTTTTAGTTGTTCATTCACTACTTGATTTTTCTAATGGATTCAGGGACAAACAATTATTTTATTTTATATATATATTATATTACATAATAATTTGAAATGTTTTAATATAAATAAATAAATGTACATGTATACATAATAATTGTATACAAGTTAAAAGATATATAAATTGCATTTATTACTTCATAAATAAATATTCAATGCCCGATTTTCACGGATTATATACCAACTATTTCTGATTACTCTCTATCAGTCGCTCAATAATTAGAAATAGATCAATATAATATATATTACTTTTACCACGGAAAATTAATTGTACAATCGATAAATAGAATTATTAACTTCTACATAATCACCAGTAGATATATATTTAATAATATGATTGATACTAATATTAATATGAGCTAATACTTTGATGATTTATAGAAATGGTGACTAATGATTGTGAAAAGCTAAAAGTTAGTTAGTATAAGTAATAGTTTTAGGAGGAATGCTTTAATTTTATACTTATGAGATACATGTTATAATATGTATAATAATACTATAATTGTATATTCTTATATTATTTATTTATTAATAATGTACTGATGTAACGTACTATCATAAGTACAATGAACTGTAAAAAGATACGATATAATATCAAAACTATGTAGTTATGGATTAGTTGTTAAAGACTAATTGTATTTCTTTAGCTAAAAATATCGCTAGAATTCAGATTTACTATTTTACAAGAAATTGAGAAAAGTAATGAATTCTTTATATATTACTAATAAGTAACGAAATACATTGTAACGAAATATAATTTTATTTAAAATAAATAACAAAATATTAAAATAAACGTTTTCAACAACGCATATTATGCAGTATTATAATATAAAATCACACAATTGTATATATTTATTATTTTAAACTATACCAGAATGTTGTCAATAAAGTTCTCTTGATAAAATATATCTACTCTTTATTTCTATCTATAAAAACTCAGTAAATTCTTGATGCCGCTCTATTTAAATTAATTATCTGAATATATTTTGTTGTTATAATTCCTCAGGATAATGTCAAAAACTTTGGTTTAGTTTGAAAAATAATGTAATAAAAATTAAGCATACAACTCATATGCATTTTAAATTAACTTTGTATTACATAGTTCAAAGAATTAATTAAATGTATACAAATCTTATTGTTAATAAAATATATTTTATAGAAGCATTTTCGTAATAGAAGTCGCATATTAATAACAGATAATGTAAAAAATTATATTAAAAATTAATTAGCTTTTAAATTTTTTTAGTTTAACTTTATATTTAATATACCAAGTGCAAGGAAAACTGCATTCTACAATATTATGTATATCAAGACGGTAGACTTTTAAACACTATGAAAAAGTTTATATTTATTCAGCAGATAATTATCAGTTTAATAATAATATATAAATAATTAAAACTCATTTGTTAGAGTAAACATAACATCGAAGTCTAAAGTTGACATTTATATCGCAAATTGGAATCAACAATCTGAGTAAGCATATAATACATACATATTATGACTCAAACAAATCTAATTATTCTCAACCAAGTGACAGATGTCACTCAATCAGACAGATATTTAAAAATAAGAATAAACTAGACATTAAACATAAATTACATAATTAGTGCTAATTTCTTAAACACAAAATAATGCCATTAACATTTACTATTTATCTGTTACAGTTTCATCATTTTATTAAAAATGTGTAACAACTAACTTACTTCACTAAAAACATGTAAATATTATCGCAGAACAGTTTACCATAAGACAATTACTAATGTACAATACTTATTCCATGACATTTGCTTTTTAAATTAATGAGTCCGCATTAACTTTGAAGATTAGTCAATAACTCTAATTGATGCCTCGTGACACATAACACAAAAAAACATTAAATTGGAATATAATGATCAACTTAATTATGGTCACTAATAATTATATTCGTCACAATATATCGTTTAGCTAACGTCACTATAAGTTATTATTATCCTGTTATACAATGTATATGTCATATTATTAGCAATTTAATTTATATATTTGTGTAATCTAATAATTATGTCTACATATTATATATCGTGTTATTTTATTTGTGACTGATTATGTATGAGGAACTTTTTTAATTGTTTCAAACAAAGAATATACACGATGTTAAATCGTTCATTTTTTACTAATAATCAATAATATGAACTTCTTATTACTCGTAAGTTTTTTAATTTTCTAATTAAAAACAAAGAAAGTCCTAGATTTAAATCTGAGTCCAGTTCATAGCTAAAACAAAATATTTCTCATCCTTGGGCGACAACTGTCCCAATATAGATCCTGTACTATAGATACATGTATTTAAAACATTGTTGTACAACTTCTCTGTGAAACTAGGGCATTGTGATAAACAATAAATTAAAAGTAAAATAATTATTAGAAGATATACAAGTCTACCATGAGTCGTTTAAGCTCAGCCTGGGAATTCTCCGCATCTCGTATTGCCGTTCTCAAAAGGTCCTCCTGCTCCTCAATCTGACTCTTGAGACGATCAATAAGCTCTGCCTGACTGGCAGTCTCGTCCTCCTTCTCATCCAGGAGTCGGAAGACCTCCGCCATCCTCTCTTCCATTGAGGGGTCCACCGAGGACGAGACACTCCAACCACGCTGACCACCTCCCCCTCGGCTACTGCTTCCCCCAACTGTACTGGTTGAATTACCACTTGTTGCATTGCTATCTTTGAGTGCGGTTGAAGAGGATGATGATTTGGCCATGGACTCGAGGGCACCCGTTGAGGCTGAGGTGGTAAGCCCTCCAGAGTGATGGCGGGGGGCGTTGGAGTGCGTTGACCGCCCACTATCATGGCTATTTCCGCCAAGTTTGTATTGATCGTGAGTGTACCAGTCTGAGCTGGGAACCGAGTCACCTGCAAGCATGAGTGCGTGCGTTCCAATAGGTTGGGTGAAATAGCTTAAAAATACCCTTTTAGAATAAATTCTTAATTTAAATTATAAATTGGTTGTTTTACAAAAAATAAAATTTAAATGCTTTTTTACCTCAAATTTACATCAAAAGTCAAATTAATGATATTCTCATTCAAATTAATAATAAAGTTTTACAAAATTTATAAATAAATGGATAATAAGATGGACAACTAGTAATATTAAAACTGCAGTACATTTTCAATTTTTTTTAACTAATGAATAATAAATTAATCAACAGTTATATTTTTATTATAAACTTAATCTTTCTAGATTCTTTTATAAAAAATGTAATGTTTGTTATATTATTATTATTTGTATTATTATAATTAGTGCATTTCATGCAGACCAATACTTTCTTTATTAAAAAAATTTTGTAGTTCTAAAATTGTTCCAGACCATATATTAATTTTTTGCATTAATCTACCATTGCGCCATTTCTTAAGTTCCGATTCCAGTTTACTGATAACCGATTTGAGTTTTTTGTTCTTGTCCATCTCACGCTCGTATCGTCGACGCCACTCCTCCGCAGTTAACTCTTCATTCACTGTCACCGTGTTCGTGATTGTCTTGGCGCGCATTCCAAATAAAAGAGTCGATCGGGTCTCCGGTTCATTGTAAGAGGCAGGAGACACACAGATGACCATTGTGGTTCGGGCATTTCCTCCTAAAGACTCCTGTAGGATGCGAGTTAACTTGGAATCCCGGTAAGGCACATGGACCTAAGAATCAAACAAAATATTAGGTCTGTATTTCTAAGATTTACATATTATACAAATTGAAAATGTATTAATGATTGCCTATATATCATAAGTTAGCAATAAAGTACAAGAAAACATTTTTGTTCACACATTTTAAAATGTTATACATATATTAATATTTAAATATCATATCATACAAACAAAATAAATAATCTTTGTGTTTCCAACATTACTAATATTGAGTTAATGTACAAATATAAATTTTTATATACGTATAAATAATATAGTAATGATTTGTGGAAAACTTAAAATGAAAAAGTGTATAAATATAAATAAATAATTGGATATTTTTTTAATATTAATAGATAATGCAATTTTTCAATATTTAATAACTTCAACTTAAGACTTAAGACTTCAAATTCTTTTAAAAATTACTAAATATAACGTTTTAAAAGAACGTAATTACATCGACATTTATAGCGTTTATAAAATATATTTAAAAAATACAAACATTATAAGAGATAAAATACAACATAACAACGGAACTTACGCTGCCCTCAACAAGGCCATTGATGACGTTTCCAAGAGCTGAGAGTGACTTATTTATATTCTTGGCTTCATCAAGAACAGTACCTTCTGCTCCTGTCTTGGCCACCTTTTCACTTCCCGCAAGATCAACCAAATAGAGTTTTCCATGCAGCTTTTTACATGGTGTCTCAAGGTTCTTTTGCCGAACGTGAATGAGAAAGATAGAATGACTTCGAGAACTATGTTCGTTCATATCTATAAAAATGTAAAGAAACCTGATTCAGGAAGAAGTTACTTTGATCTGCCCATTTAAATATAATTCTACTAAAGAATTTAAACTTTTACATATTAATGCATATTTCAATAAAATTCTAAAATATAAGTAAAGCATTAAGGACAGGCCCATTTAAAATATTGTTTACCTATGTTTACTCATTACTACAGCGGTATAAATGCATATCACCAAAACACTATTTTTACTTTTCAAAACGTATTATAGTAAGAATCATATATATGTACACACACACACCTATGCGTAAATATATGCCATATAGTTTTTGCACAAAATTAATAACAGTAATTCAATATACTGTTAATATAATATACTAAATTAAGAATTTCTAATATAAAGCACCACCGAACTCTTTAATTAGGGTGATTTATCAATGATACATACGGACATGATTTTTTACAAATGTATAACTTAAACAATTGCAAAATATAGCGATGCTATGCCGATAACAATTATAAGAATCTACAATTTATCGTTCACAGCAATTCATCTAAGTAACTGACTCTGTTAATAATATGTGATTAAGGTTGTTTTTTAGAATTTAAATGTTTTTATATTTATAGAAATTTCGTATTGCTAATAGCATAAGCAGTGATTAACGGTTAGATATAGAACAGTACTAAAAGTCTAAGATATTAAGTTGATACTTACTACATGAAAGCGTAATTTTATAAATTTATATTATTTGTCTAATAAATTATTGAATTATTTTGATTTGTTTAAATAGTTACCACACAACGATAATTTATTTTTCAATTATTGTTTCTATATATCGAAGTAATTTAAGTTTAAATATATTTTACGTAATACATATGCTGACTAAATATATAGCTGTTAATTATCTAATTCTCTACCCAGCTATTATCTATCAAGTTATACTATAAATGAAATATTTTATTTTATCAAATTATTTTAAATATTTATAAAAATAAAATCTTTTTTTTCAATATTATAATTAAATAAAGCACGAGTAATGCGTATTTTGTAAAATTAAAGGCCATAGTTCGGTATTACACATAAAATTAATAAACTATAATAGACTGAAATACGTATATCTGGTATTATTTCAGAATGCGAATTATTAAAGTCATTTCAGCCTAGTTATGTTTAATAATTTTGATTTAAACAAATAATCCTAAGTGGTCATTTTCATTATATAGGTTCGTTGAAATAATTTAGAATAATAATAATAAATATCACCAAATATCCATTTTAATAAGATAGAAAGATAAAAATAAATTCTATTATAAACGAACTTGTAACAGCAACGTGACGATTTGCTTTGCCTTCATTAATAACTTGGAATACTTCTTCCGGACATGAAACAAACCGTTCCGTAACGCCCTTAAATAATATATATCACTAAGTCAGTATTCAATAAAAACCTTTTGCTGTAGTAGAAAACACATTTATTAAATTTTCATACTTAATTTAATATTTAAGATGCTTTTTTTATATTACACAAACACAAAATATTTGTAGCCGAATGTAGGCAAAGAAAATATATTATCACACAAATCAATGAGTTGAAATAAAATTTTAAACGAATTAAAAATGCATTATATAATATTGATTTTGTATATTTTGAGATAACGAACTTAAATTGCATAGGAAGATAACCAATAATTAAAATAATAAATTTAAAATATAAATATAAAAATTACATAATGAAATGTTATTTATAATATTTGTCTTCATTCCAATTATTTTTTTAAATAATATAAGTAGGGTATATCAAGTGACCGATAAAATTTGATTAATCGCAGAATACAAGGTATTCTATAATATGGAGTTCAATAATTATGGAATAAGTATTAACAAAAAAGAATATAAGGGGTGCGCAGAAAAATTCCCTTTGGCATCGAACTACAAAAGAAGTTTACAAAATTCACATTATATTTTTTGAAAAATCGATGGTGGTAAGTAAGTCCGGTCGCATGATTGTTGAAAACTAACACTCTTGTTCAGTTTTTACTACAGGGTCTATGAAAGTTTTGTATAGCTTCAAAAATGGTGTCAAGAAAATGTGTCAAATTTTAATTCGATTCTAAATAGAGCAACAAAACGACTTGTTAAGTGTGTTTTGGATTTCCAATTAAAACAAAAATATCTGTGAAATTACAGTTTATCCATCGATGATTTGAATACTCATATCAAATAATATTCATTTAAATTCAGCTAGTTGTACATCGATAATTTGAATTCGAATAAATACAATAATATAGATTAAACTCTATCGAGATTAATGCACCAATAATGATAATACACCATATATACATTAATACATAGTGAGTACATAATCCATAAAAAAATTGTTAACTAACTATTGACATTAAATTTTCGAATGTGAACTAATTCGATTTTTTTATATATAAATTACCAATAAATATATGATATAATTATATAACGATAGTACTGATTGTACTAAATTATTGATACTGAATTTTTGCATTTAGAATTAGGGAGAAAATTATTTCGAAAACAATTATTCATACGCACCTTTACATATGGCACACGATCTTTATCTTCATGAACACCCAAGTTTGTCTTGGAGACTAAAATTGCATAAATTATAAATTTTAAAATATTACAAAACAAAAATATGTCTTAGATGTAAAATAATATATTACCATCAAGTAAATCCCGTATTTTGTCCAGATATATCTCAAAATACGATACCTAAAATTTGAAATGATGGATATTAATGTAAATTACTCAGCCTATATTTGCTTCACCTATTTTGGATAAACAAATATCACGACAGCTTTCATTCAAAGTCAGTAATCTATAACTCTTTACAACGTATAACCAAAAAATCACAAAAAATGCATTGTGAAATTATGAAAATGAAAAATATCACTGACTCATATAAGTCAGTTTTAAAAATAATTATTACATATATTAATGATGGTGTAATAAAAATACATTTCATGAACAATTAGAACTGAAATAATTAGTAACAATTAACAAATTGATAACTAATTGCTAACTACATATTTTTAGCCAGTGTTGATGTGTAATAAAATTAAAATAGTATGCTAGCATATTACATAACAACTAGAAGTGAAATATTTAAACTCGGTTATGTATTTTAATAAGGGTATATTCCTATAGTTGTATTAACACCAGTGCAACAATTTTATGTGGAAATTTGTATCACAAGTACGAATTATTTTATCTATTAATTTCATCACCTACTTTTATATGAAATTCCAAATTTTCATCCATCATATAAATGTGATTAAATACATCTTGAATTATCCTAGGAATCAATCCTTGATATGTTGGATCTCCACTTACTCCCTGAAATGTTTTGTAAACAAATATAACAATGTTTAACTAATAGAGTAATTAAACATAGAGTTTCGACTTTTATTAATTATGTATGCAGTGTTATACTACTATTCGTCTACCCCAAATTTTTTACAAAATAATGTTTCTAAAATTCACAGCAATAAAATCGTTTATGGAGTAAAACAGTTTTAGATACACAGTCAATGAATTCTATATTACAGACAACTTATATATGTTTGCCCTTGAAATTAATGTAATAAAAATATTTAACACTACTTCTAGTCTACCCATTTGCATCAAATTCATTAAAATATAAAGATTTCATATTTACAAAACTGTACAACATGATGCATATGAAATCAATAAGAGTCAAAAACTGTATATGTATACCTAATTACTATATGGGTTAAAGCGAGTTCGCAACTTTTTTCTGACAATTTAAATATATTATGAATAAAACTTATTTTTAAATGCCTTAAAATATTAAATAAACAAATATGAGTATGAAAAATACCTCCATTGTGAAAGTCTTTCCACTTGATGTTTGACCATAGGCAAATATGGTACCATTATAACCATTGAGTACATCTGCTACTGTTGGTTTCCCAACAATTTCATATATTTCTTGTTGAGTAGCATTAGGTCCAGTAACATTATCAAATACAAAACTTTTCCCCTAAAATCATTCAGTTGAAGATAAAATTTGTAAATAATTCCGATAGGTTGATTTTAGAATAGTAAGAGTTAAACAATTTAAAACTGTAATTAATATTTTTTAATAAAAATCATTAGTTAAATGTATTTATCATATACAATGTATATAAATAATGTACTGTCATGTGAATACTGTATATACACTTACTAGGAATTTCTTTTTCACATCTGTATTACTCTACAAAATGATAAATATAGGAAGCAATATATAAATATTTATATTTGTAATACTTTGTAAATATGGCATATACAATTACAGCATGTATGTAACATTATTAACATATTTTTTAGAATATACAAGATCAACCTATTTTTTATGTTATACTTATTTTAAATGTATTATACATAAAAAGTATTTTTAAGTATTTTAAATGGGAACATATTTCTGCACATATTAATTAATAAAGTACATATGTACATATATTCATAAATTATTTATAAATAGGAATAATCTTTAATTTAATTAATTAATGTTAACTATATTATTGATAAAAGTATATATAAAACAAAATTTTCAAAGCATAACTCCATCATCATACTTAAAAAGTGTGGATATTGCTGAGAATTAAATTGCATAATAATAATAATAATATCATACGTACCTACATGTTTTAACTTTATATTTTTCACATTAAAAAATATATATATATATATTTCTAACTAAACATTTGTGCATTAAACTATATAATTTTATTTATGTCGTAAATGTATAATTTAAAGAATTTAAGCATAACTTGTCAATTGTAACAGTAAATATATTTGAAAACAAATTTAAATAACATATTATTATCATTCAAAAAGGACATACACAAAAGAAATCAATAAATATCAACAATTTTTTATAAAAAAATGTATAGTTTGCTTGTTCAATAAAAAATACTTACTATTTGTAAACTCTTAATAGGAAGAATCATATGGAAATAAATTATTAAATCAAATTATAATTATTATCATATATTTATTAACATATTTATCACTATTTATCATTATTTATATTATCATAGGTAGTTAATATTTTTATTTTTATTTATAAAATAGGTCAAATAGTAAACAGGTTATTATATTTTTTAATGACAATATTTTATTATATAAAGTAATTTTATAATATGCCATGAAGTCCATTTCTGTGATTTTTCACAATAAAAATATTTTTAGAAATTATAATTGATAAAATTTTATTAAAATTTATAACTACTTTAACTGAGATAATGCAATACGAATATTTAAAATGTTTATAAGTAAGTTTAAACTTGTCACATTTTTTAGATAAAATGTGTATAGGTACTTTAACCGTTTAACCGCCACTACTTGATAGAGTTCATTTTTAAACTATTTTTTTGTTTTATTCTGATTAACTAGACATTCTAAGACTTTTGTAAAAATTTTAGTTTTCAATGTTATCGCTTTCATTTATTTCGAGCATGTTCCAATATTGGAACGTTG
>JAYRBW010038905.1:0-11769 GCA_036023295.1 Invenusta paracnida | reverse complement strand
TAAATGTCCCTTTTTATTTTAAAAGAAAATTCTGTAAGTTCCAAAACCATTTTTAATGGTATTACGGTTTTACAAAGAAACAAATTAGTAATATTGTGAACAGGCAATATTGTAAAATGTAAATCAAATCATAATCATAAAACCAATAAGATTTCTGCACTTCATATCAAGATAAATGTTCCTCCTGACATTCTGAAAATTCCCACCAGGGGAAATTTGTCTCCAGTTAAGAAATGGGAATCTTTAGTATTATCATAAAAATGAGAGTTAGATAGAAGTGATCTGGCTATGATGACTCATCGAAATTTAGTGTGCAAGCATCAATCACCCATATAAGGGGAAATTCCAAAGCTATTTATAAACTAATACGTTTAATATACAAAAATGAGATTAATGTATCATGATTCCGCACAGATTTCTTAGCTAAGGAGAAATTATTTGACTTAAATTTTCATTTAAAAGCTAAAAATCTACATTTTAAAAATATGCAAATGGAAAACTTGTAGCTACTATTAAATATAAACTAGCTTATTGTAGTTGTTTCCTTATGGAGCCACATGATTTTGCGCAGCTTTTTGATTTAATTGTAGGTCTTATTCTGTATCCAAAGTTGCATACTGTACTATTTAGGCTTGCTGTTTCATTCCTATTAAGTCCTATTTCTATTAATATTACTATATTAAAAATTATATCTTTTAGTGTGTAATTATGTTACAATAAAGCCATTTTTAATCGAAATATAACTTTTTTATTTGTATTTTTTGTTTATTTAATAATATGCAATAGTTTTTAATGTATCCTGTTTAACAATAATGACTTAAGATATTTGTAAAACGCCTTTGTAAAAATGTGTTAAAGCAAAAATGTGAGTGGACTACCCCTGGAACTTGCATACAAATCTATGTATTGCATCGCATGACAATTTTTAGAAATATATCTAGTTAAAAATAAATATTACGACCACTATTTTATTTATAGTTATTTAGAAAACGCGTGAGCAGCATTGACTCTTCAGTTCTATTTGTCACATGGTTTTATTATTAAATCTGATTCATTGATAAATTTTGGGTGCTTCTAATTATTTTGTTATTTTAGAAAATCACCTTTAAGTAAATACATACAAAACTTAAGTAAAGTATATAAATCATTATTAACTCAATAATTACCTACAGTAAGACCCAAGATCCAAACATAATGCTGCACAAAATCATGTGATGAGGAAACAACTACAATAAGCTAGTTTACATTTAATAGTACACCTACAATATAAGACTCAAACAGACAGTAGATAAATATGAGTCGAAGGCTAGTTTTTTTCCTCAACCAGTTGTTGGATCCTGCAGTTGACAAAAGCTCGACCGGAGGTACATAATGAATATGGAAAGATCAATGGCAGTTTTTCTTGAATCGCGTTTATTTATAAACTAGGTCAATGTATTACTAATGCCAATCAAATTAGAACATTTTGCCATATCTGGGGCTATACATATATATACATAAATGTGACTATATATGTATGAAATTTGAAATAAAAAATTGTTTGTTAGTATTTCTTTATTAGCTATTGTTATTTTGATGCCAAGTGCATTCCATGTGCATACATAGGCATGTTTTGGTGTGCAGGTACTACATAATATGCAGTATGTGGTATAAGCTTATATAGTGTTGAATTATTAGTTGGTAATATTAAAAAGCCTGGTCAAAACATTGAGGTAACAACTTAGACTGAAAAGTTTATTGCACTCACTTTTCGAATATTTTAATAACTTGAAATTATTTTGTTTGAATTATGTCTAAAACAGAAATTAAATGTATGTTCATGTAGTTAACAAAATAAATGTATCTCTATCTAAATGTTGTATTTCTAGTAAAAACAGAATGCTTTAAAAGGAAAAAAACCATGTTCCCTGTCTAGTCTTGAAAATCCACGTGGTCGCGCAAGTCGGCAATATGCCATTTGAGTTATTTAAAAATAAACCGAAAAACCTCAATTTGCTCCAATTTAGACAAAAAAAACCTTAGTTGCAGTTTTCACCTCCATTTTTTAAGATTTAAACTTATTTCGATTTAGCTAAAAAAATACAGTCTTAGTTTTTTCCCATGGGTTGTTGTTGAGTGGAAACATGCTAGCTTTGATCAAAGAGGCAATTTTATATTTCATAAATTAACCATTATAACATCCTGGCATTATTTTACCTTTATTTTTTCTGATTTTAATAATTAATTTATAAGTTATGTGTTTCAAAAAGCCTTTGTTGTGTAAATACATGTTTAGCTGTGTAGGTTATTATAGGATGTAATTTAGTTTATATTTGGTGTTATTTTAAGATTACCATTTTTTATTTTTATTGAGAAAGTTTTACAAATTTATTTTAAAATACTTTTTTAACAGAAAAAAATAGTTCTCATTATTATGTTATTAAAATGGCCATATCACATAATCATTATTTTTTAATAATTAATTTCTCTTAATTTTATTGTTACCACTAAATTTCTTTCCAATATTATATAATATATTAACATGTGTATTTATATACATGTTTGTACATGACGTACCTGTTTCATAATATGTATTGATATCTGTTTCATATTTTAAAAAATTATGCATAATCGTTTAGGTACTATTTTGTGCAATAAATATATAGTATATTTTCAAATTGCTCCATTATTTGTTTCAATATATTTAGCACTATATACATAAATAAATACTCCATCATATTTTTGTAATAATTAAGATGTTAACTTTATTTTAAACGTTTATTTTTCAAAATTGTTGAACCAATAATATGTATAAAATGATGTATGTCTATACTTACAAATTATTTTGTTTCGTTTCACTGTTTTATTTTTCAGATAGCTGCACCATGGCAGCTGTAGGTCATCAGGTCTATTTAAATCCAAGTTTCTTCCAACAACCCCCTCCAATTATTGATTTCAATCAGCCTCCTCCTTCATTGAATTCTTACCCCAGTCAAGCAAATGACCAGCAACATCATCATCATCATCATCAACACCATTCTAGTGGATCTAGTCACTCTCATGGTCACAGTCACCATGGTCAATCGGGTGGTGGGGGAGTGTCTCATGGAGCTTCATCTAGTAAGGCTGGAATATCAGGTGCCAATATGCCACCAGGTATGGATGCCAGAAGGATGAGAAAGGCTGTCTTTCGTCGCACAATTGATTATAATACACCCATAATGAGATATATGAACCAACGTCTTTGGCAGGTTAATAGTAGAGATCGATGGGTGATCCAACCAGACTATTTATATCAAGCACAGGTAATATATTTGTTAATTTTCTGTGATACATAACATAGATTTATTCAGTCAACATAAAAAAAGTCTAATTTGCTACAAATTTATAATATAGATATAAATCTAATGAACTTTTCTGGAAAATCTGTAATTGTTTTATTCCTTATTAAATTATTTATTCCGCATGACATATCAGTTTACTGTTTGGTGTACAATTTAATTAATTTGATGTCATTTTTATTAATATTGATATGGAATGAGATTTAGTAATTATAATGCAGTATTTAGGTATAATCTTCACTATAATATTTTCTTTACAGCTTGAACCACCAATGAGTTATCTTGATAATCCAATGAACTGTGTGACAACAAAGCACGTGAGGACATCGACTAATAAAAACAAATGCCCTGTCTACTGTGTTTGTGTAAGTATTTTTTTTAATTTATAACAACTATATTAATAATGTTAAGTAATGACCATACATGGAAAACTAAAAAAGTGACACTATTTACGGTGAAATTATCTGAGTTCATTGATCTTGACGTTTTTATTATATTCAATATTAAGCAGGGATAAATAATGGTTAGGTATTTTTGGTCTATCTATTACATGAAAGTAGCTTTATAATTATGTCTGACCTCTATTATTATACTTATTTTAATATAGAAAATTGAAAATATTTTGAATTTTATAGAATAAGATATTTCTATGACAACCCTTTGAAATGTCGACTTCCAAATTTTAAGCATATTAGTTTACTGAATAGGGATATTCGTGTTTTAGAATATTTTGACATATACAGGTTTCCCACGCCCTTCATAATTTTGGAAAAGGTATAGAATTAAAAAAAACCTGCAAAATGAACATATTTTTAATAATGGACAATTAAAAAATAGAAATTAATGAAACACATTAAAGTGTACATAAAGTATATACATATACGATTATTGTCTCTTTGGAGGTATGGGCATTATGTAATATTATAATAATATAGGAGTATATATTGTTTATATATACAATAATACAAATATATAATATATATATATTGATTATACAATATAAGTTCTGCCACATTTTCTTACATGGTCTATATGTATAATTACAATTATATTATTATAGCAACAAAGTATCATACTATAATGTACCAATCTAATCAGGGCTCATCGGGCCTATTTCATGTAACTTAAAGTTTCTCATATTAGAAGTGCTCGTAGAAATTGAAATAGATCCTAGTGGAGTTAAATGCCTCATGACCATTTATAGTCATGACTCAGTAATAACCATGTTAATAATATTTCAGTATAATTAATTATGTTTGAGATATAGATTTTTCTATTTTAAAATCGTAATTTAATTTGCACTATCTTATTTTTCTAGTTAGTATTTATATCTAGTAAATAAGATATACTCAAAAATTAATGTTGTACATTTACTTCTTTTTTTGCAGTGGACACCCGAGGGACGCCGTCTTATCACAGGTGCTTACAGTGGGGAATTTACTCTATGGAACGGCTTAACTTTCAACTTTGAAACTATTTTACAGGTAATTTATTATGTTATACATACATAATACATTTTATTTCAATATATTTGTCGGTTTATATAATTACTTAATTTGTACTATTATTATAGGATATCACTTGCAGGACATTAAATTATTTTAGAATATTAACATAATTGAATTAAATTTAAATAATGCCCTTTTTAAATTTAGTATGATTTTAATTTTTGGTATCTAGATTTATATATCAATCACCCATTAAAATCTACACCCTTCTTTAAAATATTTTACTCTACCTTTAGATTATACTACATTATATATAGTAATATAATGGATTTATATATCTATACTATTTTCTTGTCTTCTGACATTTATTCGGGGTTTACCCAGGCTCACGAAACTCAGATTCGATGTATGAAATGGTCTCACAACGAGGACTGGCTTCTAACCGCTGATCACTCTGGCTATGTCAAGTATTGGCAGGCAAACATGAATAACGTAGAGATGTTCCAAGCACACAAGGAGCCAATTCGTGGTGTCAGGTACTCTTCTGCTACTGTCTGCTTCCACTTCCAGGCGGTGGCTATCACCTATTTATGTACCCTCTTATTCCTACTCAACCGCATTTTCTTGCATTTATACCACACCATAAACTATTCACTTTTGACTCATTGATTTGATCAGCATTACATTGGTGAGACTGTCGGTACTAGACTCTTTCATGTCTGTATTTTGAATATTTTTTCTATGATGTTACTCTCTTTAAGAGAATGTCTGTTTTTATATTTTATTTTTAATAATATTAAATAAAAGATATCGAGTAAAATAAAAATTATCAACCAAATATACAAAATAAAAATATATCAGGTTTTCCGTTTACTAGAGGCACCACGGTAGTCTTGTTTGTAAGTTTCATTTTGGGACTTTTTTAGTGATATATATGTATTGGGATATATTTTGTTCACGTGTAACTTAGTTTAATCTTTGTTATTTTTGCATTTTTTCAATTTCGCTTTATTAAATACTATTAGTTATTGATCTAAATTTTGTAATTTTATCATTAATTTAATTAGACTTAAAATAACTATTTAATACTATAATTATATTAGCAAGTTCCAAACATTTTTCAATTAAAAATATATCAAAAATATTTTGTTATTTTTATAAATATATATGGAGTTTAGGAAGTCTTCGTTTTCTTTTTTTATGCAGTTAAATTCCAATTTATCGATTACATTTAATATGAAATTTATTAAAAGAATAATTAATTAATTTAAATAATTTAAAAAGATATTAATAGATACTAAGACACAAATAGCAAAGTAGTAGCTTTCAAATATTACAATATTCCTTATTTGAATCGATTGTCAACTGAAAAGTAACTTGTTATTTTTTGACGTTCTTAATTAGTTTCACGATTGTTTCAAGCAAGATAGGATCATATTGTTTCTTTTTTTGCCATCTACAATAATCAAATATTTCTAAATTACCGTTTTGTTGTATAATAAACCCGTTTTTTTAACATCCTGTATTTATACATAGTATCTCTTTTTCTAATAGCTCCTTATTAAATGATTATTCAATATAATAGTCTATTTACTTAGTCTCTACCTGGACTATTTAAGTATTTAAAGTATATTTATAAATACTTACTATTTTTTCGTTTTGGACTATGTCTTATTTGTTTGCTAAATATATATATAAACTTTTGAACCTCTTCTTGACAATTTTTTCAGTCCCTTAAATTAATTAACTTATAAATGAACTATTTATAAATCTCTTGATTTGCTTTTTAATTTCAATGATTTTTATAAATCTTGTAGGATTCCTCAAATTCATTTAATTATATTGACTTAACTAGCAAAATTATGGTATGCATGTATATTTATGTTATGTATATACATTTTAATACATGCTAATTTTGAGAAATTAGACTCTTTTGTTGAATCGAAATGAACATAATATTATATCTCTTAAATTATTTTACATTATATTACGTATACTAATAAGATATTGTAGTGTATGATATTACCGATAAATGAAAAAATTCTGATTTTTAGTTTTTTATAACACATACTTATAAAATGGAAAAGTGTTTGTATTTGCACAATTTATTTTAAACTATATTGTTTTTATATATATGTACTCGTATTAATAATGTGTTGATATTTAATTAATGAATTCTTATACTTTTTTATTGTGTAATACAATAATATTGATTGTTTTTATTATATTTATAAAGGGAAAGGTGTTACTTTTTTAACTGTGGTGTCCTCTTTTAAGCGAAACTTAAAATTGATAGTGTATTTTATTTATAATACCCATGTCTTTCAACTCTAATAATGCTATTTTTCATGTTTCACATTTTAATTAATAAACACTGCTAAATTTAATCCAGCTGAGCTTTTTTATCTCTGTTCGAACTGACTGGGTTTATGCGCAGATTATTTAGGGTAAATTATTGTGCTCAAATATACAAAATGCACATGTTGGGAGTACCGACTGACTCTATATTGAAACTGATTTATATATATAAAATTAAACGTCGAATGGTTAGTTCATAAATTTTAATTTTGTAGACAAATAAATTAGTATTTTTTTCTGTCGAATTTAATTATTGAATACATTTATGGTTCTATTTGTATCATAACTACCGCTGTTACGACATTTTTAGAATGAAAAAGCTTAGTGCTACTAGCGTTTTTAGTTAACCAAAAGAACGTATATTTTTCTATATTTTTGTGCGTGAAGTATAATATGTAGTATTTCCAAGCTTACTTATACTGAAATCCTTTAATCTACCCTGATTGAATCTTGGAACGCTTTTCCTATTATTTTTTAAATAGAGGTTAATGCTATTTGGTGTATAGTAAATTGTATTCTTCGTTTTTTCTAAAATTATTTTATTGGGTTTAAAAAGGTTCCAAATCAACTTTATATAACAAAACCGGCTTCTATTAAAGTATAATTTCTTTCTCTTTAAAAATCCCTTTAACCTTGCTTTATCGTCTAGCTTTTGCCCTTCGGACGATAAATTCGTAACATGCTGTGATGATTCTACAGTTCGGATTTGGGACTTTTATCAATGTACTGAAGAGCGAGTTCTCCGAGGTAAGCCCTTTTCTATACATAATTTCTGACCTTTTAGTTTAAATTATTATTTTTCATTTGCTGTTCAGTATATTATATACTGGTGTGTATGAATTGCTTAACTGATTTTTTTGCTTTGGACACACTAAATAAGAAATCTTTTTACTGCTTCATATACATGTAGTAAATTGCTTGAAATATAGGGCAGTTTGGAATCATCGATGGTTTGTTATAAATTATTTCTTTAGAAAAAATAAAAATGCAGTTATACGAAATATTTGTTATCATATTCTGTACCCTTTCCCTTAATATATTTGTACTACTAAAAGCATTTTCTTTACCAAATGCTCTTTGTATTCTCATATTTTTCCAAAAGTAACGTAATTTTTATCAATTATTTTAGGAGCACTAACTAATTGTCTATTACCTTAAATTTTATGGATGTGTTGCTTGTAGGGTTCCTACAAACTATATGTGTATTCTATATTTTGTCATTATATTTATTAAATGTAATTTATTCTTCACTATTAAATGTATTTTTTATCGTGATAAATTCAAAATTTCAAAGAAACTAAATACATAAAATATTCTATAACACTAACCCATTAATTTTGAAGACACAAATATAAGATTTAAAAATTACACTAAAGTACACTCATTACTCTTTTGATATGAAAGGGATTAATTGAATTGGTAATAACATTGAAGACACATATGAAGCGATGGCGGTGTGTACTCTTTTATATAATTTAACAATATTGTGCTTATTATAACTTGTTCAAAATTTTTATTTCGCTTTGCTTAAATTGTTATGATAATCATTTAAATAATGTAAATATTTGTTTTTTTCTTTCAAAAAATCATTTTAAGAAATGGTTATCTTAATAAAAGTTTAATACATTTGTATTGATTAAGGTGCATTTTTATCATCTATTTATGCTGAACCAGGAGGCGAGCGTTGTAATATCTATGGGACGGGTTTTCTCTCAAGTACTGCTTTGTTATGGACCATATGAATAACAATGTTTCATATAATATTGGGAGTGACGATCAAGTTAATCGAAGATGCCCAAGCCTATATAAGTTTTAAAAAGTCTCAATAACCCTTTTTAACAGCTCTGTAAAAAATCTCAGCTCTCTCACTTTTTTGCTTTGGTATTGTACTTCTCAATCAACCAATGGTGTAACCAGTGATTGTTATACACCAATGCATCTAATTAGTTTGTTTGTTCTACGTTTTGTCTTGTATATCATAATGGCTTATGGAATAAAATGATGTTCTAAGAAGTTTGCAACTTTATAAACATTTTTATTTTCACAAATATCAATATGAGGAGCTCATTTGTCTCATTTTCGTATTGGAACTTAAAGTCATCTATTAATTAGTATATAATGATTTTTGTTTTTGAGCAAAATTTTAAATTGATTTTAATTAGTTTAATGTTGTATACGTCCTAGAGCATAGCTTTGTTTATCCTACAGGGAAATTGTGTTACAATGGGAATAATCAACGAATGATAGTTTTTAACATTATTGCAATGATCGGTCCGTGACTATTAGCCGCCAGGACATTTGGTCGCTAGCAGTAGTACATGTAGATTAAGTTAGATTTTGTGAAATTATTTTGACACATGCTATTACCATACAATCAATGTAGACAAAATCAGATTAGCAGCACGAAATATTTATGGTATGATTAATGACTCAAAATTACGTTGTTTTATTACATAATTGATAACATATTTATACATATTACGTCGAATGATAAGTATGTGTTTTATACAATGAGAATAGGAATAAGTTAGATACAGGTACATACATTAATTCGAGTACTGTGATGCAGTTATTTAACTAATATCTTCCGATGTTATTATAAGGTACCAAGTATCTCATTAAAAACTGAGGATAAAAGGAATCGCATCATGTGTGTCGGGTATAATATGATTAGTAATGAATAACAAATGAAAATTTTATGTAGCTGTAATCCCTCTTAATTATAATTTATGCTTAGGTATTTCTTTGCTGAAACGAAATCTTCAATTTAGCTTAAAATGATTAAATTTTTAATATAATGATGTCCATAGTCCATAAATATAGTATGACTATTTCCTGATCCTAATTGATCATTTTGATCGCATTTTTCTTACAGAAATGTATTTTTGGTTGAACGAGGTAACATATGAATCTGATTTTTTTCCTGTGGCTAAAAAATATTAATCTAATTAACAAAGAAAATATAATTACGAACACCTTAGAGGGCTAAAGTGAACCCCCTCCACGGGTGGTTTCGTATTTTCATTTTTTTAAAGACATTTTTGGTTAAACGATGTATCCTATGACTAGAAATATGTTTCTCTTGATTAAAACACATTAGTTTGACTAAATTATAATGTAGGTAAATAAAATTATGAATATGTTAATTTTCAGAGGGAGCTAACATGTTAACCCTTCTATCCTCGAGGGATAAAATATTGTCATTTTTGTTTAAAAGAAAAATATTTTTTGGTTCAAATATGTATCATATGGCTCCGGAATTTTTTACAATTGGCTAAAACACTTCAGAGTTTAACTAAAAATAAAGGAAATAAAATTATGAATATCACCATAGATATTTGTTATAATACTTGTTTTGACCCTGACTAATATCTATGGTTATCATACTTTCTGAGCTAAAAAGTATATTAAATGTGTGATTTTGTAAAACTTAAACAATACAAGTCATGTAACAACCTTTTGGTGTAATCAGGTCATGAATAAAAATAAAATAATATGTTTTCTTAGAAAAGAAAAATTTCAGCTCCATCCGACAATAGAAAGTTTGATTTTGTAGGGTGTGGAAATATCCCCCCCCTCTTCCTTCTACGGAGTAAACCCTAAAAATAGGTCCACCCACGATTAAGTGTTAATATTAACATCTATATTGTATGTTAATAGCATGTTTTTGAAAAATTTCTGAAAATTGTAAATTATTCTAACTGAAGTATACATATATTTCTGCTGCCGGTCTAACGTTGGAGGCCAAATATCCTGTCTCATCTGCCAAATGGCGGTGGTGATTCTTGTCAGCTCATACTTTATAATATTGTATACACTAAACCAAAAAAATGGAAACCCCAAATAAATAAGAATACAAAAAAATTGTTTTAACATTAAATAATTTATTATACAATATATACAATTATAAAATCAATTATGTACAGATAATTAGTATTTCTTATATCCCCCATTCGGCTGCAGTAAAGTTCGAACCCGCCATGTCTCACTGTCCGCTAAATTCTGGATCACGTTAATAGGCAGAACTCTCCATTCCTTCAAAAGAAAGTTACGAAGTTCATTTAATGTGCTAGGATTTCTTTTTGCCACACGATTTTTTAAGATATCCCACAAGTGTTCGATCGGGTTCATATCAGGAGATCGACTAGGCCACCTGATTGTCCTAATCCCTGCATTCCGCTTGAATTCATTGTCAACTCGATTTCGGTGAGGAGTAGCATTATTATCGTACATTAGCAGCGAATTGTCATTTGGTCCCAAAGTTTGTGAGCATATGGAAGATGGCGGTTATGTAGAATATTTCTATAAACATCTGCATTAACACGGTTACAAACAATAAATTCAGTCTTCCCAAGATAATTAATACTAGCCCAAACCATAATCTCCCCTCCAGATGCTAAGGTATCAACAACATCTTCTTTTACCCATTCTTGTCGGGGTTCTCGCCGAACACAAATCCTGTTATCTGTTCTTACTAACTTGAAACGACTCTCATCTGTCCAGATTATAACTCTTCGCCAATGAGTATGTGTTTATAGCCCATCGCTTACGAGCAGCAATATGTACTGGTGTAAGTCTTGGTCTTTTTCTAGGTATTCTTCGTTTAAGATTTACTGCAGCTAAACGGCGTCGTACAGTTTGCA
>JAYRBW010038894.1:0-11769 GCA_036023295.1 Invenusta paracnida | reverse complement strand
TTAAAGGCTGGACCACGAGCCATGAAGAAGGGTCGCATTGAGGGATACTGGAGCGGGTTGTAGCCGTGGGTACCCTTACCCGTGAGGGCTTCTTTATCCGTTTTCTGAATTAAAAAGTGATAAGAATCAATAATTGAGTAATAATAAATAATATAAATCATTAAAGATAACATAGGTGGTGACGAAGAAAACAAAGGTCGGGTTATGAAATCCAATGAATAAAAAATACATTTTTAACAACTATACGTAATATAATTTTAATTTCAAATATTTTAAAGAAAGAAATCACATTTGTATTTGGCTTACTGCTGCAAGTAAATTAAGCAAGAGAAAAGGAAACAGTAAAATAGAAAATAATAGACTAGTGAATTTATTTAGAGGGATTATATTATCGGAATAATTGATACAATATTTATAGAAATCCTAAGGTATGATCTAAAATATTAAATTATTGGAATGTAATTTGAAATTGAATGAAAAACTGGTATTACTTTTATAAATCCGTTGAAACTTCAATATGATGGGTATTTACCTATTATGGAGTATAGGGATTTGTATTATGACCAGCTGATGTGATCAATTCTTAGCCTTTCAAAAATAGCAAAAGCATGTGATTGGGCGAAAGCTCAAATTATTACATGAGGATTACCGATTATTTTATACAACTTCATTTTATCACACGAACAAACATTATTATTTTTAAAGACAGTTTAATTTCACAGACCATGTAATCTCATACAAAATTCATTTAAAAAATAAAGAATTGTTTCATGTATAATAATACTTATGATATATATTTATGTATTTATTAAAGTATCTATATCTAGAAGTTACATAGTGTATCATTGGAGGCACACTTAAATAATATAGTAGGTTTTATGTATATATTTTACTAGTGTTGTGTTCTATTGATGATGTTTGGGTGCTTGTTTATAATGTTAGGCTGTATGAAATGACGGTGCGGTAGTTCTAAAAATCTGGTTTAGATCACATTGAACATGATGGTGAAACTTAAATTCGAATGATATTATGGTGTGGCTTCCTTGATAGTTCTTGAGTGAGTAGTGGAAACGAATAATTATACTCTCATTATAATTAATACATAATTACAACTCACTATAATGAGTTAAAACAATGAGCATACAATTGTCTAGTTAAATACTTGATAAAATAAGGTTAGAGAAAGCTAATGAACTATTATTTATAATTAAATATTATGTTTTTAACGTGTTTCGAAATTTGTCTCCTTTTTTATTTCACTACTTGGGGATAATATCATTAATAATAATCATTTTGGTGAGACCCAAGGGATAAAAGAATTTTAACGCTAGCTTGGCATAATGTTGATTTATCAATAATTATTATCTAGACACCTTCTTTAACACAAACATTATGTTTTTTGTCATCTTTCACATTTAAAATAGATAATGATTTTGGTCAATCTTCATCTAAATAGTCGAAAAAATAAAGGCTAACTTTACTGCACAAATATTTTCATTTTATGAAGCACACTTATATTTTTAATATTTAATTTTACATCAGTTTAATAGAATTTTAATTGAAACTAATTTTTGATTCCACTACAAATTGTTATTTAAATGTTATTATTTAAGACTTGACTTCGACTGCAAATTTCAATGAATTCATTTAACGAGGTATTAATCCGTGTCTACATGAACAATTATTTTTGACGAACTGGTTCGGCAGGCCAAAATATCTGTCTACACTATCGAACTGGTTCGTCGAACCAAATCTGGATATTAAACGTGTTTAATATTTTCATTGGACTCAGTAAAACTCAGCTTATCATTGATTGAGTGTAACCCATACTATAGACTTTAAATAGAACAACTAATTAATTTAAAGTCTATAGTTTAACCACACACTAATAACTTCTGGTTTCAGAAGATGAACTCCACAAAATGGGGAATTAATACAACAGGCTATATAATATTAGGTCGCATATTATCTACATTATAAGCTACGACCCCTATACTCGTATAGTGGCAGGGTGGTAAACTGCTTCACTGAGCTACTAGTTAGTACTAAATACACAGTGGAACACTAGTGAGGAGGAGTATGCCTGCTACATCTTAGTGAATCCTGCATTGATAAGATGGCTTCTCATACGGTTAATAGAAATATATGCAAATTAGATGGGATGCTAGATATACAACAATAGTTCATGGGCAAAAGAGGCCCATACATGCTTTGAAAATACAGGAGACATACGTATGCAGTAAACACAGACAATTCAATAAATGAATGTGAATATTGTGTAGTAAATCGCGTTTTTATGCATACAGAAATTTTATTATTATTACAGATAAATTAAGTTCAAATTAGGGTCCATCACTATATAAAATTGCTAACCAATAATAAAACAGAATTATATCTAGTTCATCGAACCAGTCTTTTCGTGTGGACACATATTTCCTTCGAACTAGTTTCTCAAACCGGTTCATCGAAAAAAGGCTCGTGTAGCGGAGTGAAAAACAGGTTTATCCACTTAAGGATAAATTCGTACATTTACATCGGGGTTTGAGATGCATCGTCAAAAGTTGCATTATTTAGCAATGTTGAAATTAACAGCTAACAATACTTTAGACATGTTAATAAAGTTTACGAACAGTAAGAATTGTGAGTACTGTAACAATACATATATAATTATCGGATAGTAGAATCGAGATTATTACTATTACTGCACAGCTTATGTGCCATGTATGTATGGTTTTAAAGCATGCCACACTTTTTTTGCATCATGTATATATGTATAACGCTATATAATTTACACTTAATATTTCAAATAAAAGATATTTGCATTTAAACATTGAAAAACTATGTTAAGTTATTTTTATTTAGAAAATATGTATATTGAATATGGGAAGATTCCACATATAAACGAAATATAAACTAATAATATCCATATTTAACAACTATTTTAAATAATTATACCATTATTTGTGGTAGTAATTGTTTTATATGTTAAAATGCCTCCTATTTTCGATGCATGTAAAATATGATGGCACCGTACTTGAAAATGACATATCGCTTGATGACCATAAATCATGTTGTATCATGTATATAGTACAAAGATACATTGATATCGTAGCTGCAGTAAAACATATCATTAGATACCCGGCCTTCATTATGTTAGCAACAATCCAATTCTAATTATACGAATTAATAGAGTCAATTGGTTAGAGTAGACCGCTAAATAATTGCGGATATTCTACATGGATATTTATTTCACAATAATGAATTGTTATTTAATGAACGATTTTAGCAATAGAAATTCTTACCATTTTAATAACAGTCCCTTCACTAGGAAACACCACAAAATCAGCGATTCGTTTGTTATTTTTGTAATGGAATTTGTCCGGAATATCCTTCTTCATGTAGAATGTAAACTGGTCCTTGTGGTCCTTGAGAAGTTGAGTGAATGTTGTATTCAGATAATTGATCTGTTTACCCTTCGAATTTTCGTTGATAGTAACTAATGCTTCTTCTGTAATAATTCGGTCAATATATGTGGCGTTCACTTTTGTGGACAAATCAAGATTTCTCATTACTGTTGTCATTCCATGGTCGGCTGTTAAAATTATATTCGTGGTTGCATAAATCTTTGCCTTTGTCAGTTTTGATACGAAATCTTGTAAAACACTGTTTACAATAGTTAGAGCTTCCTTCGTCTGAAACAGAATTGAAAATAGAAAACTATGAATAGATAAATATAGTTGGTTTTGATATATCCATTACGAGAAACGATTGTTTAACAAAGCTTATTTATTTCCAAATACTTTTTAAAAGCTAAAGTTTTAATGAGGGTGTCTATGACGCTCCATCTTCGCCAAAGCTAACCCACATTCCTAACAGAACCTAGACGATGTGGCATGAGCCGTCTCCTAACTTTGAGACAATGCTTTAGCACTTAGTGTAAGTACCTATTCTTCATTTATGTTTGTTGTTTAAACTTTCACGTTCTAGTTAGCCAGCCTTTCATCCATGTACAACTGTCTAACTTTGCTAATACATATATAACATGTTGGAATTACATCAATAACATTAGTAAATAAAGTGAATGCTTGTAATATGAAATATTGTTTAAAACATGTATGTATGCTCTTACTTTGACATCATCGGGACCATACGTATGACCAGACGAGTCAGGTTCGTCAAAGTATAGGCAAGCCAGATCCACCTTATCACCAGTAAGCCAGTCCATTAGTATATCAATTCTTTGGGTAAATGTTATGCTTGAGTTGTACCTGTAAGAAAATGTTGGTTTTACACCATTGTGCGATGTCTGAAAAATATAAAGAAATACAAACTTAGATACTAATTAGTACTAAGCTGGTTTGTATAGAGAACCTGTTCAAACATAAATTTTTCTTTTGATCAAATTACTTGTTTTCTTAACATTATTATTCTAAAGAGTTATCTAGGATATTAATTAAGAATTATTTTATGGAATAGCAACCATGCCTTTATGTCTTCAGCATAGTAAAGAGATAAAACTTATAGCTTTGTAATATCATTTAGGGTCAAAACATTTTGAACAATTTTGCACATGAATCATACATCAGTTATTATAGAAGACTCTTCATTATCGTTAATCCTTAGTGGATTAATATTTACAAAGAAATACATAAATTTGAGTACATCGCCATATTTTAAGAAAAGATCTAAATATATATTTGCGTGACAAAGATGCTGAAAGTACCACAAAATACAATAAAAAATACTAGAAACCGTAGAACTGTCCAGCATAATTTATTTAAACAGATATAATATTATACCTATCAACGAACTTTAAGTCCAAAAATTAATTTTCACCTACTTGCATTTCAATTATAGAGATTTTATAGATTGTCTAAAAATTACAAATTAGATTAAATTCTTACATCAATTTTCAAGATAAAAAGAAATTAATTTTTAAATTTGAAAGCTGCAAAGCCATAACTATTTGATAGTAGCCGTCCTCTTTTATGTAGTAATGTGATTTCTTAGCTGAAACAATTTCTTTTGATCGGAATTACTGATTTTGTTCTGTTTATGCATGAATATTTCAGGCGTTCTATGTCGTCTCGTTATATTTATAGCTCTGCATTGATTATTGAATAATAATTTCTTAGCAGTCCTATACCTCAACAGGCTGTCTCCTTCCCTACATAGCCATTCCAATGAATTATTGAGTTTGTGAATATGCAAATGAGTTTACTAACAAGGACAAGAGGAATACGGAACTTACATCTCCCAATACTACTGTGGCACGTAGGCCGGTATATTTTTACTTCGAAAATACAGCAAACTTTATTTAAATTTAAACTAAGTATGCGTTTTTATATTAATAAATGGCCCCTTAAATAAATAATAAATAAAATTAATATTGCTTAAAGAATAGATATATGAATAAAAACTATTCGCTAAACCAAAAACCATAAAAGCGGTAATAAAAATGCGAAATAATTATCTATAAATAAGTAAAATATTGTAATTAAAATAGAGCACAAAACATGAATAATATAAGAAAAATTCGCCCCTCAAGTTATGAATTCAATAAAAAAAACGGAAGTTATTTTTCTTCATTGTTTTAGTTTTTCCTGTTTATGCCTAACCTCAGATCCAGGCCAGAAGAAAGCACCCGTTCGCAGTTTGTTCTTCTCGGCTGTAATCCAGATCGGCTCTCCCTCTTTCCACCATTCCGGATCTGCCTGATTTGCAGCGTTCGTGTTACTGAACGCTTTCTTGAGTACCGGATCGTACATCTTGTTGCTGATAATGCCGTGACTTTCTTCATAAAGACCTGGAAGATAAGGTGGCCAAGCATTATGTGTCGTGAATTAGAGAACTTGCTATAAGCATTTGTTTAAGAATATCAGTTACAATCTTTACGAAAATTTAAACATGTTTATTGGATCCCAAATTTGTTAGGACTATATATATATTATACGCTCTACATTCTACATATACATACATAAAATACAATAATTATTATATCCTTTTTAATTGACGATATATTAGAGAAATTGTGAAACCTCCAATTATACATTTTGAATAAACATATATAATTCATATATATAAAATAATTTTGAGTAAAAAAAAAGAAATATTGTAAAGGAGCCCACGATTCTGACGCTTGAAAACAATGGATTTTCTATAACAACATCATACTGAGACATTTGTTTGGATCATAATTCAACACGAATAGGGAAGAAAATATTTTCTGAACACTATAATTACCAATCTTCATGTTGCTTACCATATTAAACTGTCTTAAACTCAGCCCGGTAAATCCCACCTTGGTGACTCAAGGATATATTAAAATAGGTACCTTCCAAGGTACAATTAAATGGCCATGTCTGTCCAACCAAAATTAGAAATAAATTTAATTAAATATAGATCTTTACAGCGAAACTCTAACACATTATTTGACAATTTTAGTACACAAATAATTGTACAAAAATTAGTTCATACTGACTATATTTAATTGAAAGAAACATTAATAGATTATACTAAATTTTTAGCGTTATATCTGATAATGTTCTTTGAATAATATCTAATAGTAAATTTAAAATAAGTACAAATAAATAAATAGAAGCTGAAGAATATTTTTAAAAACAGTTAAAAACATTTTCTAAATCACCTAGTTTTTTATGAAATGTTGAAATTTTAAAGAACTTAATTTTAAAACTAGTTAAACCTTTAGGTTAAACTAAACCAAGCTAAACGAAAAATTAAAGTACTTAGTCCATTAAGTTATATATGAGGCTCAATTTCAAACGCTTACCAGTAACGATAGTAGTGTGACTTGGGAAGGTGATGGATGCGACTTGATTCATTACGTAAGGCGCGACAACCCCGTCCTTGGCAAAGTTCTTGAAGGCCGTCAAGTTGTGCTTTTCCCAGTAATCATAACGAAATCCATCAAAGGAGATCAGAACAACTTTGTTCACTTTTGCCAGTGAGATGCTCGACCTCAAATGCAGTACAAGCACGAAGACATGAAGCCAAAAATATAGAGACATTTATATAAGAAATATTAGTTTCGTTATATTGTGAAATATATTGTAGTTATAATAAACACACGTAGGTACTCAGCAGATTTTTGTATTATAATTATAAAATAAAAATGTATTTCATTTAAGAAAGTGCATGCAAATTAATATGTTACAACGTTTATGAATAAACTAAGTAGGTATTCAAAATTATTATATGTAGGTAGGTATCTTATATACATTGTATATCTTAGTTTACATTAAGTGTATCAGTTTAGTTGTATGAAGCATGAGTTAGTATATTGTGTAATTGCATTGGATATCATTTCATGAGCCAATTATGTGCCGTATCATACATATTCATGACGAAATTATGTTTAGCTTATGCATATATTAAATATATTATTTTGTATCTATTGTAATTTAAAACTATACCTACATACTATGCATACATACCAATATAGTTATATTGAAACATTCTTTTGGTAAATTTCTTTTTTTGTCTGATTGGCTACTATATATGTTATCAAAAAGAATATTGTTACTTTAAACTATGTACATATTATATACCACTCTCAGTAGGTATAGGTACTCGCTTTTTGTATTTTCGAACATATATCTTCGACGTTTACAAAATTGTTGTATCTGAAAACTGGAATTTCTATATTTTTCTAAGCATCTTCGATTTTCACTAACATCAATTATAATTTGAATTACCAATGTTGTAGAATTTAAAACACCTAAATTTTAATATCAAACATGCTCATTCAAATTTTTCAGGTTTGAACTAATATTACAGATTTATCTGCCCAATCATTCAAGTTTTACTAAAAAAAACTTGACAAATTCTTTAAAGAATTTATTCATATATTTAAGATTTGTTATTGTTCTTGAATTTAATTTAATTTTAGCAAATGTATGTATGTATAAATTTCTTTCGTTAATATATATTTTTCGTGTTTAATTAAACCTGCATACATTTTTCAATTAAGACAAAATAAAAGGTTTTTATTGTAAATAAATATTGCTTACGCTAATTTTATAATTTTCTCTTAAAAATGAAACTGAATTAGGGATATCGAAACGTTTAAATATTACGATACCATATCGATTTTTATTTTTATTTTAATTTTTATTATTGAAATAAACTAAATTAATATATAAAATAATTAATAAAGCGTAAAATAATGACTAGTTTTGTGATAAAAAATATAGGATTTAATAATAATACCTGACATATCCTATTGTTAATGATGTAACATTAAAAAGTAAAGTCCAACATGGAGAATAAAGCTGCAGACTCCAATTTAAGTATAATGTATTAATCCAAGTCCAATGAAATAATAATATTATTAAGTTTATAAAAATGAAGAATACTGCAAAATTAAATGAATTAAACATAAAAAGGTATAAAATAATTAATGATAGAAAGTAGGTATAGAAAATGATGTTTAAAACATAAGATTTAAAACATAGGTTTGATTATTACTTCTTCATCGTCAATTATATACATATTAAATATTCACTTAAGCTAAACTGTTTATAAAGTTATTTAATTTAGATATAATCAATTTTTTTAATTAGTTACCAATATAATATGTAGTTAATTAATTATATGTATATCCAATTACATATTTATAAGACAAATTAAACTATTACACCTTATAATAACTGTATGTATATTAGAGCGTATTAGAGTATAATAGTAATTTGTATCTACTGATAAAATTGATTTTGTTTATATCTTTTATCAATAATTGACATTCATTATTCATGGACAAGTAATTTATGAATAATATGTAGTTATATTGATTATATAATTGATTAGCATATGTACATATGCGCACTTTGTTCACCCATCTATTGTATTCTTCTATATGTATATATCTTTAGTTTTTATGATTTTTCCAAATTATAATTATCCGAAATCTATAAATTAATTATCCCGTTTCTGTTTAAACATTAATCTATATATGGGATGTTTCATAATATCCTTTTATAGATTTCGTATTTGTGAAAGGTATTTATTTTTTTGCGTAAGTGACTGAAATTGATGTTTGTTTAAATATTGTGAATATAATAATAGATGTACCTAACGTGCATATAAATATTATACGTATTGTGAATCTGTCATTTCTTGAACTAATTTTAATAATATGGATAGAAATATTTTATTAAGAAAGAATGCGAAATTTAATGTCTGTAGTAGTACTTTTTAAATATGATTTGCATATTTTCTTATTAAGCAATACTATTATTTGTAAAAGTAATTTTTACCTCTGCCTGTTAATAAAATTGATATAATCGTAAACTCAGATTATAGACCAAATGTGAAAAACACTATTTCTTAAGATCAGGTTTCATTATACGTCTTGAGTATCCCTGACGTAATATACATATTTATACTGATTTGAAATATTTTTTTGAGATTTAGCATTCTCAAGATTATATTATATTTAATTTTGATAATTTCGTATTATAATATGTTTTGGATTTTTCTATGATGTATTAAAACAGTGTAATTCCTGAAGATGCACTGCAATTGCATAAAATGTTACATTTATTTATTTTATTTATACAGGATATTTAAAAATGCTGTATTGTAAAAAATATTTCAATTATAGACAATTGAATTTCGAGAAATTAAAACATATCTTAACTGTGTTTCCCATATAATATATATACCTACTTTATATTATGTTTTAGATGTTCTATATATTCCACTTATAGAGTAATAATGATGAGTAATATGATTCCAATATTTGTAGTTATAAAGTAGTGATAATGATAAAAAACCAAAGTAATAATTGAGTATAAAAACTAAGAAATTGAGTGTAATTTTCACTTCCATCCTCGTGACTTTGTAACATCTGGAGAAACAACTAATTTGTTGAATTTATTTATGCAATCCAGATGAATGTGTAATATGTCCTAACTTTATATCTATTTGGAATATATACAAAACTGTTTAATCAGTGAAAGATGATTACACAAAAAGGAATTTAAATTTATCTGCTAAGTTTTTTAATAATTTGTACAGTAGAAAATAATTTTTGATTGGAAAGAGGGACTCTATAACAATTAATTTGTTCTTTTTATATTGCCAACATCATTGCCCTCTTCATTTTGTAGACTTATGGATTCGAAATATTCGTCAGAATCCGGTGACACAAATCCCTTGGACCTGTCAAGTCTTCTCGCCTACCCATATGTCAAGTTTGATTCGTATCATCCACCGATTCGGAAGACTGTCTTTGAAGATCTGCCTTATGTTCTCGCTCCGTTGAAAATGAGCAAACATCTCGAGAAGTATAGAGAACAATGTTTATCTAGAATCAGCAAATGTCTTCATAATCGCAAAGGGGTTATTTTTATTGTTATATGGTGTGTCGTCATATTGGGATTCCTGGTCACATACTCTGTTGCATTGGTTTTTAAACATAAATGCACGAGTATATTCGGTTTCATTGTTGTTGTATTTTTCGTATTGTTTTTGCTTTACTATAAATGTGAATATGTCATTAAGATTTTAAAAGGAAATGACGGCGAGAGACCCAATTGCTGTTATGAAAATTGTTCCAATCTTCTAAGAACATGTGGAAATATTCATAATTTACTTCCAGTAAAGGTAGCAATATGGTATGTCATCAATTCTTTTACTCATTAAATATATATCTACCTTAACTCTCAGTTGAAATTGAGAGCTATATAATATACTTTATCCTCCCTACTAAAAGGACATTATACTCTTCAAATAAAAAAATAGTCTTAATATTGTAACCTCTTTATAATTTTTACAGGATAGTTTGGACAGTTTTTGTTTTAACTGGAATCGTGCTCCAGCTGGTCGATATCTTTCGATTTGGTGAATATGATCGTTTTATTCCGTTTGGTGTTTGGGTTACAGTTTTAGTGATGTCTTTAATTCTTTCAAATAATCCAGAAAGGGTATGTACATTTGCAATTTTATCTACTTCTGTTCTGAAATACATTTCTATGAATTTTATATATTTATTAAAATATATTATAAAACAAAATTATCGTATAAGCAACATACACAAAACTAAAATGTGCACATATGTTTATTGGATGTATTTTAGTGTATAGGTATGTGTCACCTCAAAGATATCCTTTTCTTTAGTAAAATTGATTTTCTAATAAATCATAACACATAATCGACTATGATATACAGATCTGTACTAAAAAGTATGTTTTTTAGAAGTTAATAAAAAAGTTATTGAAGAATTTGAAGTACTTAAAATTTAATAATAATGTTTCAGAAAGTTTTACAAAGCTTTTAACGCATATTTTCTGTAATTTTTTCTGTAGATATAATAAGTAAAATAGTAGTCTTAATTGTGAAAATAAAAATTGAGAATACTAGTACACACTTAATTAATTGCTCATGCATGTAAAACAGTTATTACAATAATTACCATATAAATTGTGAGTAAGCATATAATTAACTATTACTATTAAAATGGTTTCATAGCGAAATGCATTATTTCACAATAATTTGACCATAATTTTGTCTAAGAGAACAACATTAATATAAAAAGTTTTACATAATAATTAAGTTGGACATGTATTTTTACGTAACATAACATGTGTTATTTAACAAAAATATATCATTTTGATATTTTGGAAATATAGGTCATACCGCTAAAACCCAGCGGTAAATTAGATAAAAAAATAACATTTTATTCAGTATAATTAATTGTTATTAAATATATAAACAGTATGATCACAGGTAAAACAATAACAAGAAAGT
>JAYRBW010038893.1:0-32682 GCA_036023295.1 Invenusta paracnida | reverse complement strand
TTTATCTTATTATTGTTTAAATTTATTCAAAGAGGATTACTGTATAGTGTGTATGGCTCTTAATGGGGAGGAGGAGGTTGTCAATATATATATCTATTTATGCATATATGTATAAAAACCTATGAAACTCTTATTTTCTTCCTATTTTTTAAACATAAAATATCCTATTTTTCTATCTATTTTTGTGTTGTTAAGTACTGTGAGGCCTGTCATATAAATTATCAATATTACAGTCTAGTTTTCGATATAATTTACCAAACTTTATAATTTATAGTACTCACTAATATATTTGACAAATATATTTCATTATCTTGAATATTCCATAATATTATATTGTAATGTAATTTATATCTACTTATTTGGCAATATGTCATAATGTTGAGTTTTGTAAGAACAAAGTTAGAATTGTCTATTATTTTTAAGCTGTAATATATAATTCTTTAAATAATAAATGATCTCTACATAATAACAATTCAATGACCATCTATAGAAGAACTATTGCCTCATAATAATCTATTCGTTTTCTGTTTTCCTTCAATAACAGTGCACACTGTAAGAATTTATGAATGCAGACCACCTAGATAAGAGTGCAAGAAACCAGTCTGCATTCAGTAATTACTAAGGTATAGGTCAATAATATACATAACTAATTTTGGTAATAATAGAATTATAGTAGATATACAGACATAAGATAATAATACACAAAATAAGGTAATAAAGGTATTACAAAAGTTACAATGTAGTCGATATAAGAGAGAAATCGATTAGTAAGTAACAGTAGTCAGCAAAGCATTGTGATTAAGTAGCTTATTTATCAGTATATAAAACTAGCATGAAAATAACATTTATGTTGCTAAATTCTTATTAGCCAATCAAAATATTCTAAAGCAGCATGCATGTTCATCACAGCCTGTTCCTGCAATAGATTTTCAATCCCAATTCTACTGTCCTTTGACCTGCGGTATTGAAACTAAAATAGGTGACATTCCTCCAGTGATCTATATAAATCATTGTATGTGCATTTTAGTTATAGCTATTTTTAGAAATGCATACATTTCTATTCTAAAGTTTTGATCAAGGTGAGTTAACTTCGATTTTGTATCAAACGTTGATCTGCCCATTAGGAAAAGGTTAACACTGTAAAAATGTACACCATCATCTTCCAATGCTTATTGCTAACCTGCTATGCATATAAAAAATATGTAATGCGATCTTATTTTAAAAATCATTTTAAAATAGTGCTGACTGTTTTCAAAGTGGCTCTTTGCCTTTGGCAAATAATGAAGGATTGGAAGATTACTCTGTGCATATTTTAAGTGTTCTGGATTGGAAGATTGTGCTACATACATATATTAAAACATGTTAGAGGCTGTATATTGCATCTATGAAGCTTATGCAGGCCAGTGTTTTAAAATGTCTCATAGATAAATATATGCACAGCTCAATTTATAAATGGTTATACATTGAATAAATTAAATAGGAAGATTGTACACAACATACACATTTACTGTACTAACTTTCAATTGGGATTTTTATTCAATTTTGATCATATTGATGTTTATCATTTTTTCCTACTTCTACCAGCTCACTTGACTTATTCTTTAATTGAACTTATTTTTTCTAACATAGACTGATATGTGATTTTTATGTTCTATTTGTATTTTTATTGGACCAAATAAAAAATTAAATTTCTTGACTGTTGTTCTTTTGTTGTTTATCATTTTTTGCTCAAGACTATTTTTCCTCTAGACCACAGATTTAATCACAGAGCTTTGATCATATTAATTTCTGTAATGACTAAATTTTTGTCAATATAATTTTTTTAATATTAATAAGTTTCATACCATTGGGTAAACAAAAGTAGTAATCCATATTTATGCACATATATATTATTTTCTATACAATTTTTACTTATATACTGATATAACAGACCTAGTTGCTGTGTTCAAACAGTAAACTTATAATGCAATATGATAAAATGTTATGATGTTTGAAAATTCCATTCTAAGATTTGCAGATATATTTTAAATTTAATGTAAATAAAATGTAATAATTAATATGGAGATTATTAATTGAAAAGAATAATAGCTTTGTGTTTTTTGTTCATTAGCTTTGATTTAGCTTTTATTTAACTAATTTATCTATAACATGTTTTAAAAATTAGGTTATAATTCTTTGTTTTAGAGAAAACATATGGAAGATATTTCTTTTTAGAATACACATCACTGTCTTATTTTAATGATATGAATGATTAACAATTACTTACACATAAATAACTATTGACATAGGCTTGTTGTGTGTTGCATTTATATGAGAATAAAAATCCTTGTGCACTGTTTTATAATTATTGTAAGCAATTTTGTCTTTTCTGTTTAAGCAATGTTTTTTTCTTCATGTAAAACATTGACACTTATGTATTAATTGTTTGTTTGAAACTAATTGTAATAATTATATATATGTATACCTATTAAACATTTGGTTTTAAAAAATTAAGGCTATAAATGAATTTTAAAAAATTGGTCACAATTATATTCTTTTATAAAAAAACAGAACCTATAAGAATACTTGACGTTCTGAAATAAGTGACAAATAGCATACACTTTTGATTGTAATTGTAAATAACTCTAACCACATTTACTTTTACTTTTTTTAAAATATATAATACATTTTATACAAAAACATATTTTAAAATTTAAATGATGAACATTAAATATGTAGATGACGAATATACATACTTGCCATTAGACACAATTTAATGCATTAATAGGATTGTATGATTATAATAATATATGTCTTAATCATAGTATGGGCGAAAATTAAATATTTTCATCATTCGAGTGACATAAATTGTCTGTGAAATTTTCTGGTCAAATTAAATTTTAACTCACCCAATATTTCATAATAAAAACTAATGATTATTTATCCCTTAATTTAATGTTTAAAAAGTGTCATAAAATCATTTTACATTGGCTATTCTAAGTGTTCACATAAATTAGCATGACCAATTTTGTTTTAAGAAAAATATTTTCTATGTATTTAAGTGTTAATTATATTTTGTTTAAGTGACCCTAGCAAATTCTTTATAAAATTTAAAATAAACTATATTCGTTTTATGCATTTATAATTGATTTTTTTCCCTACAGCTATAGCAATAAAATTACTTACAAAATATATGCTAAGATTAGTTTACACATTTCTTTTAGATTAATCAGAACCGATGTCATGCAGGGAAGTTATGGTAGATCTTCTGACTCTGCTGAGAGTAATTCTTTAACACGACACAGTGGCGTGGATTCCGGCGATTCTGAAGTAGCAGCCACTGGTGAACGAAGTCACAAACAGCAGCGACGTCCGCGCGGAAAACGGGGTGGCGGTAGTGGAGGTGGCAACTGGACATCCAACAAAGAGCATTTGGCCCAGGCGTCGAATGACAAAAATGGGAAGGGTAGTGGTGGAGGTGGTGCTGCCATCATTTTGGCTTCTTCCACTACTGCGGATAAGGCTGATGCAGCAGAGAAGGAGAGAGCTTTGGCAGAGGAGGTGGCGAGAAAAGCCGCTGAAGAGGAAGATAGGAGACTTGCCGAACATGAAAAGGTGAATGGGCCTGCATTTTTACCCTGTTATATCACTTATGGGAGATAACTTTAAATTAGCCATGCGAATAATGTACTGTTAATATTTATGATTTAAAAAGTGCTATTAATTATAATGACATTCGAATAAAGACATTTATATTGGAAGATTCTAATCTGTATTCTAACCTTGTTTTATATATATATATTGTTTAGTTGATTTATATTTATGTAGATTGGTAAATCTTCATTAACACTAGATATTGGAAATTTTATCAATATTGTATATTTCTTAGATTTTATCCGGAGTCTATGTCGCACTCTATCCTCACTTGTTAAATGTTAGGGTCTAAGCCAAACCCAAAATTTCTATTTTTTTTGTTAAAACTTTGCCTATATTACAAATATACCAACAGACTAGCTACTTATTTGAAAATATTGTAAAAAAAGCATTTCAATTATTAAATAATTATTAACATAATCAAATAAATAACATTATAACAATAACATTTATTATCAATATATTGATATGTATTAAAAAAATTACATTTTTATATTTTCTACTCCCTAATTTTTGTTAAAAATATGAGCTTGGAAGTGCGACTTAGGTGTAATATGGAAACCGTTTTAACTAAGTTAGAAGCTCTTCAATACTGGGAGCTCCTGACTTTTCGCAATGTTTGAAGTAGCTTCTATAACTTAGTTAGGACAGACAGTTTTTGCATTGCTAAAAATACGATAGACCCAATGCTTTTCTCCCATTATTATCCTTAAGAAAACTTTGAGTGAGTATATTCGAGAAACTACGGAAAAATTGGAGTTAAAAGCTGAACTTCTCAAAGAGAATACAGAAGCTCTTAACTGTCGACCCGATGAAGATGATCTATCAACCAAAGATTCTTCTTTAAAGAAGAATACAGCATTCGTCAAGAAATTGGTAAGTTAGGGCTGTTGCGTAGTGTACATATACGTGTATATTTAGTTAAACACATAGATTAATTTGTGGTTTACCTGTTTTCGTATTTTTCAATTTCAACAGCGTTCATTCACGGAGAGTCAGAAGGACTCAATTTTAAAAGATGTGGATAGTTTAAATCTTTCGAAATACACTGGAGAAGTGGCTAATGCTCTAGTGGAGGCCAAGTTAAAAATGTCCGACGTTCCCTTCATGTTACAACTCTGCTCTACTTTGCATCAAAGGTATGCGGATTTTGGACCCCTTCTACTAGATTCTTGGAAGAAAACTTTATTAACTGGCAAAGATGAAAAGGTGAGAAATGTATTTATTTTTATTTAACAAATTCGCAAACATTGATTATTTACCTGCGCCCATTATTGAATATTTGTATTTAATATTTTTAACTATATTATCTATGTATATCATGTATAATTTTCATATATACTCAGCAATGTTTACCTCCTTATTCTAATTAATTATTATTAATAAGGCTTATTTTTCAATTATATTTATATTTTGATTATAACGGATTTAGTATGCTTTGTAGCAGAATAATATTTGTTGCTAGAATGATATGTTTTAAAATTATAATTCAACAGGACTATTTATCATTCTTTTAATTACATAAATTAGTATTTTCGTTTCATAGTTATTTGTTATCAAAATGTTATTAAAATTTATAATGCTCTAATTTATACTAAAAGTAGCTTAGTTTCTGAGTTTATTTTTTGTAGAATTTTTCCAAGATCAAATTTATCTACATTAACAATGGTTTGTGCAATATGTATCATTTGTATTTATTGCTAGTAGTGTTTTAACAATAATTCCATTATTCACAAATTTTAACAAAAACATTCATTAAATTTGTTACATACTATCACGAAAAAATAGAATTATACAACGTGTTAAAAATGAGTTTTAACCACTTCTCTCGACAGGTGTCTAATCCTTCTAAGCTGCGTGTAGATTTGCGCTTTTTCGCCGACCTCAACACCGTGGGTGTGTTCTCGGAAGGTGATGGTTTACGCATTCTAGCCAATCAGCTTCAGTATCTCACAGTGAACGATCGGGAAGAGAACCTTAATCTTAACATTCTCATCAGTTTTTGTCGGCATTGTGGCGATGATTGGGCTGGATTATTGCCCAGGAATATGCGGTGAGTGGATTATTATTAGTATTGTTTAACAAATGGATACTTGTCCTTTTTGAAAGAATACTTGTAATTGGGAATGAATCAGAAAATAAATACAAATTAAAATTATACAGTTAGTACAATTATAAAAACAATTCAAATGAGCATTTTGTTGTTTTAATTGTGTGTGCTCTATATTTATAAAAGTTTTAATAGTTTATCAGATTTTTTTATTCAAATAAAACAAAATCTTAATAATGAAAAGTCATAGAACTTAAAAATAATCTGTACAATATGTATTTTATGAACTCATTTAATTGCCTAATTTTTAATATGATAATAATTTGGATTTTATTATCATAAGATATTACTTGTTTTTCTTATATTAAAATCTTTCTCAGATGATTTTTTTTCATATGTAGTACAGCATCTAAAATATAAATAAATCTTAACCCTAACCAAACCTTATTAGTATTCCACTATTTGCATTTACTTCGACGTTCAGTTTATGATTGAATAAAGTAATGATCTGTTATTGTAAAGTAAGTCCATTTTTATTAATCCGTAACTATTGATCGGTGCGGTTTGGCTTTCGCCATTTTCCTAGGACATTAATAAATTGGTTTCCGTTGTTTGGCCGACAGAGAATTTAGGTGCCAGCAGTAATACACGTGAATGATATAGTATATATGTATAATACAAGGTAGATTAATATTCGATTTTATGGAATTATTCCGAAACATGTTATTAACATACAAAATAATTATAAAAATATTCTTAATATTAATATTATAGTAATATATTTATTTCTACTTATTTATTATACATACATATTTTAATATACATTATAATTATAAAAGATGTTGATATTAAACAAAGTGATCACGAACATGAAATTTTCATGCTATTATATTCGTGCTTAACATATTAATCTAACTTTATTATATTATTATTTATAGTATTATTGTTGTCAACGAAATGTTTTGATGGTCAAACGGGGGAGGCCAAATATTCTGTTCCAATTTTTTCATAAACTATTTGAATTTATAAAATTTGAATTTATAATCTTATATTTGTTCAATTCTTAAATAATTAAACATACTATACATTTTTAAATATTTACAACTTATACATATTATAATATTGAACTGTTTTATTTATGATAAATGTTATATAATATATTTATAATAAGTAGTATCATTTCTTAAATCTATGGAAAATATAAGTAAGTCTAATATGTTTTGAGCACGCATAACTTTATGCCCACTCGGTATTGTAAATACCTTCCAAACTGTTATTCACCTGAGAAGAACCATTAAAGTGTTTTACTCAATCTTAATGATATTAGCTGTATTTTTCTCTTTTTGGAAACGCTGCATATTAATAATGTATTTGTACCTCTGACTTTTGCCTTCTCACTCACTGTACTTAGGTTGCTCTCAGAAAAACATGAGCAGGAGATCGGGCGCAGCAGTTTTCTCTCGAACGAGCGGCAGTCTAAGTGTCGGAACCTTCTCAAGGAGTACTACGGCGCAGTGAGTAAGCATGTTACGCGTGTCTACAAGGAGCTGCGAGTACTTGAGAAGACGAACCGACGTTTGCTGCAGACTAAGGGCGAGTTGTCACAGGAGCGGCGGGAACGTGTTGAACATCTCTCTGTGGTCTATAGCAAATTGCATTCGAACGCTTCCTTGCTAGCTGATCTGGTGGATGAGGATCCACCTGCTCTCCCGTTAACGGATGATTGTGAGTTATGAATTGGTTAACTAGAATGCAATAAAATCTAATGTCTACATTTGTTGATTTTTCCAATAATTAAAAAAAAATAGCTCATAAAAATGTGTAATTTAATTAGTTTTATTGATTAGATTTTTTGGAAATAACGTATTTTCTTAAAACTAACGGTCGGTTAAAATTCCTATATAAAAAATATATGTATACTATATATTTTTTCTTCTTTTTATCATGAATTGTAAAATGTAATTAGAATAAAGCACCCCCAAGCACTTAATTTTCCTAATTTCCTTATTTTTTAAGCTTGAGATTAAAGATATTTCAAAGGCAAGCTTATCCTATGACTAACTTTAACGCATAAGACAAATAGAAATGTATATATAGTAGAAAGTAATATTTTGATTTGAGCTCAGTTATTATTTTAAATATTAATATTTGAGTTCAAATTACGAAATATAGTACTATTTCATTAAAAAACTATTTTTCACTTTTTAGCGACAGAGTCTGGTGCAGCAGGGGAGGGCATTGACATTTTTGGAACTGATAAAGAGGTAAATAATCTTATACGATTTCTTGGCAAATACATTAGTAATTTTCACTCATTCTACGCAACTTGTTACTTAGATTCTTAATTGCATAGTGTATGTTTTACAAACCAAGCAGTTAGATTGTGTAAGCTCAATCGTTACTTATGTTTTTTTGTAGGGCATAGTATAAGTGTGGCTTTAATGATTAGATTCCTTTAATTCTAAGCATCAATATTTTAAAGAATTCTTATTCATGCTAATTGCGCCACACATAATATGCTATACTTTATGATTGTTATCGTATAATAAATGTTAATGTACATACATACGTATGTTAATCGTTATGCTTGATACTCAGTGGTTTTAGTGGCTTCATGATGCAATTTATGAAACTTTTATTCGTTTAAAAATAGCTATTATTATGAAATTAAGTTTTTAACAAATAATTAGTCTATTAATAACTCTCAAACCATAAATTTAACTCAAGGCGACATCCAAGCTAATATTTTATCACTAAAAGCATCGAACATATTGATATTCAAATGCGGAATTTACTAGGTAATATTGCGGTGCATATTTTCTCTGTCTATAGGAGTTTTGAGAAAATATTAATTTAATTCATGGTGCAATAAATATGAAAATCAATGCGTCACCGCAAGAGTCAATTTCATAATATCTCTTACGAAGTACATTCCGCATAGCGATAATATATTAGATACGCTGGAGACTTTCAAAAAATTAAAATAACATTTATTTTCCAAAGCATGACAAACAATATTAAATGTTCCTTTCGAAGGTCTTGTACAAAAGCACAAATCAAATCCTAGCACTGAAAGGCAATTATATTTAATAAATTGCACTTACATGCTTATATATTATTTACATATATTATAATACAAGACACTGTGATCGTGAATTAATAAGTATTGTTCATTACTTTTAATTTTCAATATTATATCTAAGAAAAATACTGTTTTAGGGTAAATGACCGAATTTAAACATTGCTATTTAGTGGAATAAACTAGTTATAAATTCATATAATCTATCTATCTTTATACATAGTGTATCTTATATATAAAACTTACAAACATAATATTAGTTTATATAACAAATTAATCTATAAAAGCATATATACTGGTTAACATTTTTGTTTTAATTAAGACCGATTAACGGTCGTCGTATTTGTTACTTTTTTTGTACAGAGGCCCCAATTGTTCATTATTTAAACAAACCATATAGTTAAAAATAATTCAAAATACACTATGATAATAGTTAATTGGTACAATTGAGAACCGAAATGCGTTAAAACCAATTTGGTCAGTTTATGATAAATATTTATTTCAGTGATATTCTCTTTCAGTTTGAGTACGATGGAGACACAGCCTTATTTGAAGATGAGGATACCAGATTGTTTTACGAAGGTCTCACGGATCTCAAGGCTCAATTGCCGGGGGTAACATAAATTAACTTATATAAAAATATTTCTTGTAATAATTGTGATTCATTTTTCATTCATTTTCACTTTTTATTCATTTAACGATTTAAATTTGTTTGGCAAATTTTATAATTTTGATAAAGTAGACTGGCCTCTAATCCATTATATTTAGTTTAGTTATTACTTAACTTTTGATATATCTTACTGATTAAAAATCTTATATAAATATTTTTCTTACTGGTATCTCACTGATTAAAAAACTTAATAAATAATATGTGCTATTATTGTACTAATACGTGATAATTGTTTAAAGCGTTCTTTTGTTTAATGATCACGTCGTTTATGATTAGATAAACGTGGAATATAAAATTATACTAATATATGGAACATTTTATCCAATTGGTTTAATTAAAAATATCTATTTCATATTATTTTAGATTTTTTACAAAGAAAGCGAACACCTAGAACCAGAAGTTAAAGAAGAGGAAAAGGAGCCTATCGAAGAAGGTATGTGTTTTCTATTATATGAAACATATCTGTGTATTTTTTATCATAACATATTCGCAAGAATTTTTATTGAAACCTTATCGGGATATTCATTTAAATGCGTATTATGTTTATAGAGTATTATTTTATTTATAAGAAATTATATCATGAAATTATTCTCAGAGGTGCTAAAACCGCGGTTATATATATATAAAAAAATACCACAGATTAACCGTGGTACTTTCGCGCAAAAAACGACGATAGTTGAACCGCGGTTTATCCATGGTAATTAGAACCACAGTATATTCTCGTAATAAACCACAGTTGTAAAACAAAAATTAATAACTGCAATCTAAATGAATACATGTACAGAAAGAAAATGACATTCAGACAATCCATCATTGTATATTGTTCGCTGAAAATATGCGAAAAGATAAAGTTAATGATTGTTTCAAGAGTTTCTTTGAACAATTAGACAATTTCTCTCTTATAGACTTGTGCGCATAAGGGAAACTGAAGTGCTGAGAAATTTTGCCAACACTAGGTCTGAGAAGAAGGAACATTTATAAAATTAATTCAACTTTGCTGTACATGTTAACCTAAAATGTTTTTTTTATAGGCCCCCATTTATGAAATACAATCAATGTATAAATACGAGAAAAAATCACTTTTTAAATACATACATTACATTAAATATGCATGAGCAAATTATTGTGTTATACAATAATATGAAGGATAGTATAAATACACACTAATAAATTAAAATATCACAAAAATCTATTGATTAGTCTCTATTGAAACAAAAACACATTTTACACACATCATATACAATTTTTATCATTATATGCTAATTTAAAATGAATTACACAAATAGAGCACGAAAAATAATACATAACATACCAAGAACAGCTGCGACCGCTTCCTTTGGAGAGAGGGTTTTTCTAACCTTGGTCTTCTTTTCTTCTACCCCGAGTAATGTCTGGCGACTGGCTCGGTGTCTGTCGATGACCGGCTGGCTGGGGTTCAAGGAGGACAGTCAACCAGAAAGAGGGAAACATAAACTTATAAAAAAAGGGGGGCTGAAAAACAGACATACAAGAAATACAAACCTACAAAGCACACAGACTTACTTGGGAAATCCTACAAAGCAGCAAACCAAGCTTTCCCAAGGGGGAACAGGCAAAGCAGACCAGTAAGGGTGGGGGGTGGCGAGATAAAAAGTGCGAAAGAACCTGTCCAAAAGCATCCCACTTCTCCGGAGGTAGGTGATGACCAGATGAGGATCTTATGAAAGGATTTCTGGCGGCGGTGAACGAGGCCGAAGATCTGCACTCTAGCTTGGAGGGTGGCCTGGTAGTCGCAGATGATGTGCTCAACCGAGGGTTCCACATACTAGGCGGCAGAACGGGTTCAGGGGTCTGTCGCGGGCTCCTATTCTGTGGAGGTAGGTCTCGGAGATGGTAGAGTGGCCCGTATGGAGCTGGGCTTGGGTAGTGCGGTGGGCTCTACTAATGGATTTTTTATCTCATTTGATATGTCTGGCATCGAATCCGGAGTTGGATGATTCTCTGGGGTTATTCGCTTTCTCGCAGGCTTGCTTGTTACCAGCCTTCCACTTGGTTTTGATGTGTTGGGCGATCGCTGCTTTATCTGTGTTGAGGCTGATAGCGATGTTCAGTGGCCTGGGATCCACTGGATGGTAACTGCTTAGCCTATTTCCGAATGGTGGAGAATTGCGTTGCAGAGTTGGTTGACGCGGTGGATGAAGTGAATCTTCCGGCTGCTGCTGTATTAGTTAGCACGGTTCCATCTCGAAATTTACCTATGGCACCACTGTCTCCGTTATATATTTTTATTACCTTCTAACAAATGCTGTTTTGCAATAATGTGTATAGTATACGAACATGATGCATATATATATATATATATATAAGTTACATCTCGGGTACTATTTTGGAACCACAATGGAATTTGAGTGTATTTGACTTTAAGTATAATATACTCTAGGTATCTATTCCGGAAAGCCACTTCAAATATAATGTTAAAATATGTATAATCTGCAATCCCGTTGACTGAGTTTCCACTATAACTGCTTTATAAAAGCTAAGACTAGTCCTAACTTTTATAAGAACAACCCCTGGTTATTTTTTACATGATGGTTATAGCATGAAGACTAGTAATAATAATACCTGACTAGATGCAGTACGCATAATTATTATTTTCAATAATGTAATATATTTTTTATTACTATCATAATATGCATGCCTGAACATGCGTGCAAAATAATTATAAAATACCTACTGTTGTAGCTGTAGCTTCATCAATAGGTAGGTTCATCTTGTAGGTATTCATCAATATAATATATTTTTATTATAACAAAAATACGTCTATACTATGTCAACGTTTATCTGTGTAGACGACATCGACATTGAGACTGTGGAAAAGGAGATGGAAAGTGAGGAACTCATGGAGCTGGAGGAACAGAAGGATAAAGAGGAGGCTTCTGCCAATGTGGCAGACACCAACAAGGAGGACGGGTCATCGTCAGTAATCGAAGAATCGCCACCTTTGCCTCCAGAAGAACGTATGTCGCCAAACTACTTTTAAACAAATAATTTATATAAAGTTACTTTTAACTTAGAATAATGGTGTTTTTAATGCTATTAGATTTTATACACCGGATAAACATGATTTGTTGAATAATTTGAAATAAGAAAAAATATACTGGATGCTGAGATATTATTAATTACATTCTTGTAATATTGCTTTATATTTTTAAGGTATTTTATATATAATTTCCATTGCAGCTGATGAAGATATCAACGCTTCAACTAAACTTCTATTAGATGCATTTTTAAGCTCTCTGCCTAACTGTGTCAATAGAGATCTTATTGATAAGGTAAGTTACATAATTTTCAATTGATGAGTATATTATATGGAACATTTATTTACCCAATTAACTCCTGATTGTACTGTTTATTTAGCTTGGATTTTTATGTAAAATATGTTTAGTATTAAGTTAACCCAAAGAGCTTATTATCCTACTAACATAAAACCTATAAAATTATTCATATAATTTATTGATTTCTTCCCTGTACTTTGAGCTCGAAAACGAAGACCTCCCCCACCACCCCTCCCCTCACGGCCAATCACAATCGAGTATGACTTCAACTAATGATAGGGCATGGAGAATCGTGAACAAAACACGGCATCTATTATAGTCATTCTATTTCTGCTCTCGCCCGTGTACGGCCGTATTCCTACGCGCTATCGTTGTATATGGATACTGACACCGAGTTGTTTCCGATTAATTCAAGATCTTTAGAGATTTACCATATATTATTGTGTTCCTAGAGCTTTAATGTTGTCGTCATTGATGACTTGATGGAAGAAATAAAATCATCGACAGTTATAACCTCTCTAATTACAAGAATGATACACCACCTACCTCCTTGCTTTGTAATAACACAAAATATGTTCAAGGTAGGAAAAGAAGTGCGAACACAATCGCTTATTTTCAAGAACCCACGTGATGTCAGCCAAGTGAGTTATCACGGACGTCAAATTTTTCCTGGGAATTCCATATTCCTAACTTCAGTTGTCAAGAAAATTGTTGTAGACAACCCCTACTCCTATCTATTTATCGATCTACACCAGCTGACACCGGACTATTTACGAGTGCGAAGTCATATTGTACCAGGAGAGGAACCGCAATATTTCTATCAGGCACGTAACCAGGTCATACCTAATCAAGTGGTAATAAAAACTGAACCAATTTTGAATGATAAACCTTTTCCAACAAATGGTTGCACATAGTGAAGATGAGTATGAGAAACAGTATGAGAAAAGAATAGTGAATCAATGCTAGAAAAATCTACAAGTGAAGTAGAATTAGTGCCAGATGTAGCTCATAAATTAGCTTACAACCTCAACCAATAAATCAGAAAACGAAAATTGCACGAAGAAGAAGCTTATGTGTCAATACCACAAGCACCAGAACCAATAGTACATCAACCAACGCCATTCAATAGACGGTTATTGGGAAACGAGGGAGATGACTCATGAATTTAACCGAGTTATCTCATATCTATATGTTATTTAACTTGGATGATGCCTGGTTATCCAAAGATACATTTGCTAAAGCTTCTGCTGTTATGTAAACGTTAACTGTTGTAGTGAGATATTCTGCTTGTTGTAACAGATATATGTTTCTGTGGACAAACTTATTATTTTTACTTGTTTAGAAGTTTGGGAATTTTTAGCATACCGGTAGGGAATCATTTAAGAGTTTAAAGATATTATTTTTCACGAAATACGGTTATATCAATGCTATACTACTGAAATTTAAGACAAGTATTATATATGCAACTTATGAATAGTTGTTGCTTGTTTAAATTCATGGGGTTTCTTCATCTCAATTGTCAGAAACGGCGTAATTTTTATTTTGTTAGGAAATGGAGCAATAGTGTGTAAACAGACGCCCACGTTAAAACAGGAATACTATGACCGAATGGAAAATGCCATAATCGAAATATACACCATTAATTATATGTGAATCGCTACCATACTCATTTAAATCGGTGTATGTATGCTCACAATAGCCACCAAACGGATTTGAATGACATGCGAAAATGTTTTGTTTTAATAACCAATCTTTTAAATTCCCATGCATTTTCAAGTTAACTTTTCGCGCGATACCTTGAATTGACGCCAGCCAGATGATGAGAGCGTTCTGCTCTTATTAGTAAGGGCTGCATAGTGTATTAGAAAAAATCAATAAATGTACTTGATTGATCAATTACTACCCTTAGGGTACCTCTGGTCAATTTGTAATAGGGTAAATTGAACTCAGCTGTCTTGAATTAATCGGAATCAACTCGATGTTAGTATCCATATACAACGAGAGCGCGTAGAAATACGGTCGTACACGGGCCAGAGTAAAAATAAAATGGGTATAACAGACGCGCGTGTTTTGTTTATGATTCTCTATACCGTATCATTGGTTGAAATCATACTCGATTGTGATTGGCTGGAAGGTGGGGGGAGGTACTTGTTCTCGCGCTCCACCTTCCATTACTTATAGTTTATAGTATATACAAATCACTAACTTTTGAATTTCTTACAACTAGTATACGTATTATTGTTGTGATAAATAAATTCGATAGCATGGAGTTAAAAGGCTGAACTTTTTTTATTCATCGATTAGATTATAGTAAGATATTAATTGACAACTATTTATAGTTAGGTACAAATAAAAGTATTAAAATCACGAATTTGATTATTTTTATAGCTAACTCTTTTTAATTATTCTTAATTTTTAAGTCTATATTCTTATATACCTAGTTAAATTGACAAAAAGCTTGATTGCCTTATGTAAAATTACTAAGAAGCAAATATTTATTAACAAATTCATGTACATTATGGTAGTAAATATTAGCAAAACTAATTGATTTTTATATTGAGTTATAGTTAATATCTTGCAATTATTTATTAAATGTTAAAGGTTATATATTATGTATTTCCTTTTCATAATCATAAGTGTGATATTTATATTACTAATGTTTTTTGTCAATAAAATGTCTTTTTTGTCTTACTTTTGATCAGTAGATTCGTTTGATATACAATTAAATATATATTGATATATTGATATATACATTAAATATATTTTTAATCTAATAATATATTGATCTAACAAAATATATTAGGTTGTATACTTTTAGAAGATTATTTTGATATTTTATTTAGAGACTACAATACCACAAGTGACATTTAGCGATCTATAGATCTATATACAAAATAATATTATTAAGAAATACATCATTACATTAATTTTCTAACAACAGTTTTAAAAAGTATAAAGATATTACTAAAGTATTATTACTATTAAGTAAACAGATATAAAGTCAGGTATTCCTTGATATTTTTAAATATTTGAATTTTGACTTCTTAAAATAGGAAACATATCAAGTTCTCACGTAGGTATACATTTTTCGTTAAAGGTTGTCCAATTTTCGTACATTAGCATATTTATAATTAACAAGACATATAGGTGCATAATACAGATTACAAAACATCTGTAAAACATTTACATAAAACAGGTATCCAATTAATTATATATGCTTAAAAGAAAAAAAGGTTTAAAACGGTTTGACGAAAGCTCCGAAATTCTGTCCATTTTTCGGATCATACAGTGAACATCGCTCACTCGATTAAGCTATCGTCAAACAGTTTTAAACCGAGATTGTTTAAACCAAATCGTCTTTGTAAAATGGTCAAAGTTTATGTTTTAGTAATAGTTGTATTCATGCTTGACGACATGCAGGCGGCTCTTGATTTCTGTATGACACTGAACACGAAGGCGAACCGAAGGAAGCTCCTCCGGACCATTTTTAGTGTTCACCGGACCCGATATGACCTCCTCCCTTTTTACTCGCGATTGGTGGCAACCCTGCGTCCGGTGATGCAAGAGATACCCCAGGAGCTAGTTACACTCTTACTCAACGAGTTCCGATGGCACATGAACAAAAAGGATCAGATCAACATTGAGTCCAAACTTAAGACCGTTCGTTTTATCGGTTAGTAATGCTACACTATAAGAATGGCCACCCTTAACTTGGTATCAATTACAGTATTTGTATGACTTATATTTTTTGGATTACTTTTTTTCTTTAAACGAAGCTAAATATAATATAAATTTTCTTCAATATATTATCTATTCTTAAAATCCCTACTTTCAGTAAATAATACATTATTTTTATGATATTTACATTTTTATTATCCTGTTTTTGTATTTTAAGTTGTTAATATAAAGTTTTTTATTTCCATGACTTCGTAATTTTTTTAAACTTGATTTGGCTTCTTAAATAAAATAATAATATGTAAATATATTCTTAACATATTTTTTATGCCGTTTATATAAGTTCTATTTTTTTTAAATATAAAATTAAAATAATTTTTATTATCAGTTGTTGCAATCAAGAAATGTCGTTAAAATCTTTTCTCTCCAGTAAAGTCTTAATTATTAAAATAAATAAATATGGAAATAATCCTATTATAGTACTATTTGTAGCGCTGTAGGCATTGCTTGTAATATGTGGCGCTTTATAAAAATATACATATTATATTATTATTACTTGTATGTATATTGTGTTTCTTGTGTTTATCATTGTTACATCTTTGTATAGAAATATGAATTTCTAAAACTTGCTAGGTTAGCATTTTAAAAAGATAAAAACGGAAACAATGTTTTAGTAATTTTTAATAATTGTTCATAAAGTATTATTAACTTGCATTTTACATATTTTTATTGAAATTCTTAGTATCTAACAATTTTTCCTGTTGTTGATTTCATGTAGGCGAAATGGTCAAGTTCAATGTCTTTCCCCGTTCGGAAGCACTCCACTGTCTCAAGCAGCTCATTGCCAACTTCTCCCATCACAATATCGAGATGGCTTGTGTCTTCCTGGATACGGCGGGCCGGTTCTGCTACAGATCACCCGATTCGCACCACCGAACCAAGGTCTACCTAGAAGTTATGATGCGCAAAAAGGTTGCACTACACATGGATGCCCGCTATGTCACTATGATTGAGAATGCTTACTATTATTGCAATCCACCCCCCTCTTCTGGGCAGGTAATTGGTTCAGTATGCTTGAATATTCGTATAAAAGATGTCTGGAATTGTATAAGTGTGATTCCGTATTGCTGTGTTTAATAATTATTGACTAAATTGATTTCAAGCCTTTCTGATTACACAATATTACATCACACCAAGCTGCCAATGTTTCATTCTTAGTTTTTAACGTATTTTTAACAAACATTGACACATTAGATTATTTTGTCAATTTATGCCATTAATACGAGTATGAGTAAGAGTTTATGCCCCATTATGTAATAATTTGTTTCAGTGGTTAAGTAACTGCGCAAATTGAACAATTGGTTTTAGAATCTAATATTTTACATTTGTCTACATCTGCCTACCACAAATAGAATATTTCATAAAGATATTATCTTGAAATTGTTGTGTCTGTATATTATTTCTTAATCATTATACTATTTAAATTATATACATATGAATATAGGTAATAGTTTATAGTAATGAGTAGTACATATATTACTATTCTGTTATTCTGTTATAGAATAACAGACTAAACGTGTTGTGGTTTAAATATGTATATAATTTTTATATTACTCTTAGCGCTTATGAGTAACAAAAACTAATATTATGTATATTTATTTTTTACTTTTTAAAACTTAGATTAATCGTGAGCTGGAACTACCACCAATGCAGTCTTATTTACGCAAACTTCTCTATAAAGATCTCAATCGATCGACGTTGGAAAAGATCCTTAAAGTTGTACGGAAGCTGGATTGGGATGATAAGGAGGTAAATTGGAATAGATGCTACATTGAATAGCCTATATCCTTGATAAACCGGAAAAATAATTTTAATTGTAAAAAAGTGTATTATAAAATTACAAAATTAAATCTAATTGAAATTTATAATATGTTTAGACTTATACATTAATATAAAAATATATATTCAGTAAATTTAAATATAGTTAACACGTTTTAATTATTAATTTATATTATTACACTTGTGCTCGAATTTTTATAAATATTGATGCTTGGTAAATATTGACAAATATATAAAAATTTGTCCTAGCCTTTGATGTCTCGTGACTGGTTACACAACACAATTATTAAATTTTTATGATGTACGGGGTAGTAGTTACTGAATAAGTATTTTAAACTTTTTGTCCTCAAATTTTGATTTCTAGAAGTAGCACTTGGTGCCTATATGTAATTTATTTTTTAATTATACCGTAACCTCTTCATTACTGCTATTCTAGACAAAAAAGATATCTAAAAGCAGTGGCTTTAAATTTATTCATTTAAATACCGCAAACACTCTGTCTATACACATCTCGTTTTTTATTTGTATAACTATTTATAAAATTTTAAACGATAAATTGGATATAACTAATAATACAATAAGAAATTATTAAAATTTAAACTCCTCATTTTAAATATTTTCACCATTTCATTAACATCAATATAACATTTTCTTAAATTATGTATTATTTTAAGAGATCTGTTTTCTAAATTTTATCTACTGTTTATTTATAGAATTTTACAATTTCATATATCCCAATAATGTATTTCTTAAACCATCTCAAGATGTTTATATTTTGTTCTTTTGTATTAATTTTTGTAACGAAATTTCCTTTTTCTATTTTTATCAACTATTTTTTTAAATATGTATAAGTATAATACAATAATAAGGAACATTTATTTGTTTGCGTTTATTACTTTTTTAGATACATTACATAAGGTCAGAGAAGATACCATATTTTTGTCGTATTTACGTTGAACAATTTATGTATATTTAGTAATTATTCTTTTTAAACAGTTATCAATACAATTTTTATAAACTTATTTTTCGTAGTATTCATTGCCATGTTTCATCGTAATGCTCATGATCATATAAATGCTAATAGTGATGCTTAATAATTGTTCGTCGGCTGTGTAAAGTTGGTATTATTTCGTTATTATGCATCACGTTTCTTCCCCGATTTTTAGTTTTCGGAGTTTGCAGTGGAGTGTTTCACTGCTGTGTGGAATGTCCGCTACAACAATATCCACTGTCTTGCCAGTTTGCTAGCTGGTCTTGCACAATTCCACGAGGACATTGCTACCGCTATTGTTGACACAGTTCTTGAAGACATTCGGGTCGGAATGGAGGTACTAAACTAGGCCGGCTTTTTATATTTTTTGAACTTTTAATTTATTTGAAACATAATTATGAGATCTCGTTTTTTTTAGTTTATTATTATTATTATTATGTGGTTTTAGATCAATGACTCTAAATACAATCAGCGTCGACAGAGTGTAATTCGATATCTTGGTGAACTCTACAGCTATCGTATGGTTGATTCAAGTGTCATCTTCAAAACACTTTTTTCGCTCATTACATTTGGCGTAAGCATTGAAGGTAAGACACTATCCTTTTTAATATTCTCTGTTTCCGGTAGTATATGTTTCATTTGTCAATAACGTATTATATGGATTGTTATTTTATAATTAAATTATTCAATTAAATCTAACCGCGCTTTCAAGATTATCGGTGGTATATTTTCTTGATAACAGCTTGGCTTACCACCAATTTTATTATTTATTTTGTTGAATTTGGTAAAAAAGGTGATTCTCGAAGCATCTGATTAGAATAAATGAATTATAAAAATAACAGTAAAGTAGGACAATAAATTTAGTATAAAAAAATTGATGTAGATCATTAAAATTAAATCATAACAAGAAAAGTCGTAGTTAAATATTTTTTAATTCTAATTATCAACAGCATGACCGGTTTTCTATTCAATTTGTTGTTTTATTTAACTGTTTCTATAATTGGATACGGATGTGACCTTCAAGACAAAGCTATAATTATGTGATTATGTGTAAAATTTTTGACGAAATGATTACATTTATTTATAATAGTTATGAAAATGAATGCTCTCAAAAACGATAATGTATCCATTTTGTAACCAGAAATGTTGCAACATGATTTTTTTTGTACATTTAATTATATTCCTATTATTGAATAAAATCCGATTGTTTAATTTTTGTGAAAAATAAGTACTGAAACTTTAGTAAAACGTCCGCAATTTATAATTAATATTTAAATAAGGGTACACAGAAGCATACAGAGCTAAAATAAGATTTTATAATTTGTAATATAAAAAAGGTACAATATGATATTTTTGAAATATAATGCGATTCAGTTTGCATACTGCCCTAGTCTAGCTATTCCCCTGCACTCTCGAATCTTCTTCAAGTTCTGTTAAGAAAATTTTAATGTTTTCATTATTTGTGAATGATGTAATTAAATTCTTCTTTATGAATTATATATTTGTATTATTCTCCTAGACTCTCAATGACCCTATTTGACATACATATCTTATTCCTAGCCTTTGCCTCCAAAGATTTTAAAATTTATCTTGTATTTCAACAAAAATCAAATGAACCTATTATTTATCTTACGTATGATCGTATGGCACAGCTGATGTACAATATTACCAAAACGTTTATCAAAGAATGAGCAATTTGCAATCAGAGATGCCATCATTTGATTACATCTGATGCTAATTAGAATTGTTTGAATTTTTAAACATTTATTTGAAAAGAGTTTCGACAATCTTTTTTTTATTTATTTTATTTATTCGTGATTTAGTAAGCCATTTTGTCTTGTGCAAGTTTTTTACGCCTTCCTTTGTCATTGGGGTATCTTGATATCGATTTTAACATATTTCGGAAATAATAAATTCTACTATTATATATATCTGGTGCATAATTCATATATTATATAACAAAATTATAACAAGATGTAATAAATTTAAGATAATAGGTATTATTAAAATAATAAATTAATTTCTAAAATATTGCTGTCTTGTATTTATTTATTTACGATAGTATTGCTCAAAAATTGTACAGCTATCCTTTTATTCCACTAGATTTATATTTGAAGCATATTAAAATGAATTATTACGTTCCATTTTTCTTTCTTTTCACTCCAAATATAAATTCTGTTTAAATTAACTATAATAAGTTATAAAATTTTACTTATAGAATTTTAATACGTATTATGTACGTTATCATTAATAATTATGTAGACTTCCTTTGGCAAATTTAAAAATATAGTTTAAAACGCTTTGGATGCAAGTACTCGAAGCGCTTTAAACTTTATTTTCATGATTTTCTGGTTCGTAATACTCTACTCTCATAATACATTTATGTGTTGAGCGGTATAGATAATTTCAAAAATATATTAATAATATTATTATTTTATTTTTCAATATTTTGTGTATTAGAAATATACTTTGAACTAAACATTTTTATCAATAAACTGACCTCAACATAATTTGTATGTGATAATTTATATTATATTATATTCATGTTGTATTTTATAATATTTATTATCTTATAACTTTATTACATTTAGATATAGACAATGTAAACGATTTAAAACTTTTAAATGTCTATTAAAGACATTATTCTGATATGATTATCCACAGAATTAAAAAAATATTGTTAGATCGTTAATTTTTTTATATAGTCATTTTACTGTTTTTATATTAAATAAAAACTAATCATATTATACAACATGCATATATAACATAAATTGCCATAAACAAATTATATTGAGGTCAGTTTGTTGATATGTTGTCTAAAAGTACATATTATTTTAAATTTAAATAAAGAATTGTACCATAAAAGTCTTTACCAGGGACACATTTTAAAGATAATAGATATTAATATCTTTAAAAATCTATCCTATGTAGTGTTTGTTGAAAAATTAGATAAGTACTTATTTAGATTATAGTTGATGCTAAAAGACTGTAATTGTATGAGTTTATTAACATTCATATGCAGATTGATGCTATTTTGAAAGATGCTTGTTAGAAAACTATACACTTTTTCGCAATAAATTGTAGATATTTATTCAAAGAAGTCGATTTTATTTATTTCTTATCGACTCGATTCTATTTCCGTAACATAATATTATTGATTGTTTCTTTGGTTTGCAGAAAGTGTGATAAGCGCATACGATCCTCCAGATCATCTCTTTCGTTTGAGTCTGGTTTGCACTCTCATAGATACTTGTGGCTCCTACTTTTATCGCGGGAATAGCGCCAAGAAGCTTGATGTTTTTCTAGTTTACTTTCAGGTAGGTTATTTTACTTAGCCTATAAATCATCAGGGCAAATACTATCCTTGACCTACAATTTCTACTGTTTAACCTACATACATCAATAATCCTATTCATTTCTTCTTTTTTATTTTGAATTGTTTTGCAGTATAACATTTATAACATAACATCATTATTAATGTATGAAACGTATAAAACATTGGTCCTACTTGGTTAATTAGTAAGCTATGAAAATCTACTCATTCTTATTTGATTATATATATAGAGAAGAACAGTTTTAATTAAGACCATCATTGGATGTTTGTATACCGTTTTTAAAATAACATTAAGATCTCTAACTTTATGTCTAATAATTTTCGGGTGTCTAATTCAAGAATATTGTAGTGTAGTGCTTGTTATATATGAAAGCTATTCAATGTAATATATGTTTTACACTTTTAAAGGTATATTCTGATAAATTTTACTGTAATTAAAAAATATTTTTAATACTTATCTTTTATTCAATTATACAACTTTATACTTTGAAATAATTAAAAAAATATATATCTTAGGTGTAATTATTTTCCGCTTATGTAATTTACAAGTAGTCGTTGCTTCATGATTTAATTTAATCTGCGTAAGTATAGAGTAAAAATTACTTTTTCAAAAGTAAAGATAGAAGTTAAGTCATCTTTTATTTTACATCTAGCGGTACTACTGGATTAAGCGAAACCAGATGACCAGTAGTGGAAGCGCTGCGTCCACAGCAGCTAGTAGCACCAATACCGCCTCAGCTACCAGTAGCCAACAACAACAGAGCGCAATAGACAGACGAACAGGGGCTGCCATAGCCAACACCGCGCGCGGCTATAGGGATCAGCCGAGTGGGGCCGCTCAGTTTCCAATCATTGTCGAGCACACCATCCTCGATACTATCCAGTCAGTGCGTCCCAAGTTGAAGTTGGCCACGAGTCTTGAGGAGGCCCAGGCGGGTGTGACACGTGTGGAGCAGGAGTACAAGGCTAAAGTCGACCGGTTAAAGAATCGTCTAAAGCTCCGATTTGTGGATCCCGCCACCACTACCTCTTCCTCTGGTTTAGGAGAGTCTTTAACTGGTTTGCCCGCCATTGCTGAGGATACACAAGAAGGTGAGCTGTTTTGTTCACATTGTTTTGGGGTATTTTTTAGATTAGCAAAACGATTTGTTAAATTTTCAAACCGTGAAAATACTACAAATGGATTAATGACCATTTATATTATACAGTGCGTCCACGAAAGGGGGTGTAAACAAACAAAAACATAAACATATAAGTACTATATGTAGCTGATTATATTTTTAAAACTAAGAACATTTACTAGAAACAGTAGTCTATTAAAAAATGACAGAATATTAAGCATTAAATATCGTGAGGATTCACTTGATCATCAGCAACTTCCATTGTTAGCGCAATACGTCGCCATGTGCGGTTTGACATCCTCTGTAACAATTCTCTGTCTTCATCAATTTCATTTAAGATGGCTTCGACCACAGCAATAAGCTGTTGCTGATTTTGTGGTTAGCAATGAATAACTCGCTTCTTGAGAATGCCCCATAAAGCATTGTCTGGGGTTGTCAAATCAGGGCTACGTAGTGGCCATGGCACAGGTCCATGTTTCTCAATCCACCTGTTTTTGAAATGGTTGTTAAAAAAATCACGACTTTGGATTGCCGTATGAACTGGTGCTCCGTCTTGCTGAAAAATTGAATTGCTGATTCTACGTATTCGTAATTCAGGTAGAAACTGATTTTCAAGTATGTCAAGATAGCGATCTGCAGTAATTCGGCCATGGCAAATAAAAGGTCTAATCAAAGGTCCATCCGAAGTCATGATTTTTTAAAAAACCATTTCTCAAACAGTGGATTGGGAAACATGTACCTGTGTCATGGCCACCACGTAGCCCTGATTTGACAACCCCAGACAATGCTTTATGGGGCATTCTCAAGAAGCGAGTTGTGCATTGTCAACCACGAAATCAACAACAGCTTATTGCTGTGGTCGAAGCCATCTTAAATGGAATTGGTGAAGACAGAGAATTGTTACAGAGGATGTCAAACCGCACATGGCGACGAATTGCACTAACAGTGGAAGTTGCTGATGATCAAGTGGATCCTTACAATGGTTAATGCTTAATATTCTGTCATTTTTAATAGACCTCTGTTTGCTGTAAATGTTCTTAGTTTTAAAAATATAATCAGCTTTATAGTATTTATATTTTTATGGTTTTGCTGGTTTATACCCCCTTTCGTGGAATTATATACAAAAAATTCAGTCATGGTTGTCTCAAACTTCATCTCGAGTATCCGGCTTGTTATCCAAAAATGGCGTACAACTTTTAGATTATCGAAAAAAAATATTTTTGTCTAGAATGAATATTCTTGCATCAAGCAGAAGTTTTGATCTGAGTTCTTTGTATATTATGCAGAGAATTAATGCTGCCTCATTTATATAATTGGCAGAAAAAATGAATATGTTTCTATGTGACATTATGTTGTGTTCGTAACATTACTACATAATTATTTTTTATGTTTTTTTTAATTGGATACTCGTTTACATAAGAGCAGTCTATCGATCTAGTGAACCTCATTTTGTTATCTTTGCTTGCTACACCTTTGTTATAAGGTGCATTCTATATACAGCTCGAGATTTTTCGTTACATTATTTACTCGGCGGAACTGTTGTAAAGCATAGTACTGTAAATTTACTGTAACATTAAAGGTTACAAAATATTTCGATTTCCATTATTTTTGCAATAAAATGTTTTGACCCCATAAATAAAGTAGTATTTCAATATCCGCGAAATTTGTTTAGATTCCCTCGTTGCCATTAGCGTTCGAATGTCCCAAGGTACTCTACTGCAATGGAAAAGGTAAAAAGTCTAAGAACATTAGTTATGACAGTAAAATGAATATTAAACTGTGACTGTTATATAGAAACAATATAGTTTTTGTGTTAGTAAATAAAATCTATTTCATTTGTATAAATAGTATTAACAATTTTGTTCCTCATGCCAAACGTTTCAGTTTTTTAAAGCACAATAATGTTGAATTTTTTTCTCTGGAATGATCATGTTTTACTTTTAAGCCAAAAATCCGCCTATTCTCATTATTGTCGTAGTTTATTGATCGTCATTGATTAATAAGTCAGTTTACATTTATTTGAGTTAGACGTGACGTGTTTCAAATTTTCGGTCATTGGTCCAATTGTCTTGTGTACATAGCAGTTGCACAACATTTTAGACATTGGATTTATTAGTATAGTCCATATTGTACATCTACAAAATGTGCAAGCACGTTGTGAAGATTAAAAAAACATCGATCTAGATAAACGTATTATACAAACAATCATACATGTGACTTTCGAAATGGATGTGTTTTGTAATTCCTAAGTCAAACTGTTTAATTAATTGTTTTTTATAAGTTTATACAAGTTAATAGTGTTGGCTACTTTAATGTCTACTTTTCTCTACTCTCACTATTTAAAAAAGATATCTGTACAATTCATATCCGAAACAGTGATGTTGGTTAAAAGTTAAAATATCCGAATGATTATTATTTATTTTTAGCGAACATATTTATTTTTATGTTGAATTTTGAATTAGTTTTGTAACGGTTATTATTTTATTAAAACAATAACTTAATTATTCATATCGAATGATTATATATTTTATTTTATTTTCCTTAACGATAATGAATGAGATAAAGGCAGTTTCTATATAAATTATATTGCTCTTTTACTTAACTACTCAACTATTATGACATGAATAGTATTTTTTATTTGATTTCTATAAATGAAACTCGTATTGTATTTATTTATGTTTATGTAGTTTGCTTGATTTTATATTTTAGGCAGCGTTGACGATCTAAGCCAAGGCATGAGTCAACTTTCATTCGAAGAAGAAGATAGCGGTAGCGATGATGAACACGGAATGAGTGGTCGACATCGAGCCGACACTATGGTGCGTATGTCAAATATTATAAGTAAATTATGGCTCGTAGACTAAAAATTACCTATATTCTTTTGATAATAATCTACATTGCTATTACATTGTTTAACATTACATTAAAACTGTTTGGTAGACGGAGAATTGTTAGACTATTCATATTATGATACTTAAACAGTTAGCAATTAGTTCTATAAAAAACAGTAGTCTGGTTTAAGGATCAACAAATTATGGTTATATTTCTAGATAAATGTCTAATGTACTTAAGTAAGTAAATATATACCAGTGTACCTATATTTGATTCTATATTTAATTTAAATTTTCTTATTTGGTTTCTTTCTTAGTAAAAGCGTGCTACACTGATTAGTTAAAAATGACAGCATTCCTTAGTATTTAATTTAGTATTCCTTTTACAACCTGATTTGTTAACAAAAGAACTTCTTAACTAAATTTAAAATTTTGATTATAGACATAACATTATTGAAATATGTAAAATAATGTTCCAATTTTTATTGGTTTAAATTAATGTAGATATACCATATTTTAGTCTTAACAAAATATAGAAAACACCTATTATATGACTTTTTACATTGCAAAGGTCTGTATCATTTATCTAAAAAGCACAAAAGTCGTTGATGTAAAATATACAAAAATAATACCTAGACATTAAACAATTTTTAATTTAAAATAATAATTTAACAAATAAAACAGTAACCGATAAATAGTGACTGATAAAAGTTTCATGGTAACATAAAACATTTACTTTGTTATTAAAGGATATGTTAGAGTTTTGGTGTATTATGTGCATTTTTTGAACTTGCATTTGAAACAAATTTCAATTACAGAAGACGTTTATCAATTCTTTTAATATTGTATGATAACCGAAAAAAGTATTTTTTCATTACTTTTTCAATACTTTTTATATAACCAATGTATTTTTTTCCGAAATTTTAATAACAAAAGTTAAGTTTTTGAATGTGCTAATTTAAAATTTCATAGTATATTTGGTATAGCATAATATTTAGGAGGAGAATAGAACATACACACATACGTGAAATCACTACCTCCCTAGGCTGCTTGAATCAAACCACCTCCCGAGGCAAGCTAAACTAAAATACTTTTTTTACAAAGTTAAACATATTTTTTAAACTACTACTTAAATGGAATATAAAATCATACTAATTTCAAATAGTAAACTTTTATCAAATACATTTTTAACTTGTCCCGAGGCACCAACATTTGCACTACTATCTTTCCGAGACTGACAATTTTTAGTGCATGAAATGTCCACCCACCGAGGCCAACATAGAATTTAATAAAAATTCAATACTACTGAACAGTAGTATTATAAATCAAAACATAATCGATTTAGTGATATCATTGGATAGTTGCCTCTGTACGTAAGAAATTCATGCAGTAACTAAAATTTATGTAGTTTAACTCAATGACAACTTTTAAATCAAATACAATGTAATAAGATTACAAGGGAAAATTAGTAGGTATCTTTTCTCCATAAAAAGGCGCCTATTTTTTGCTGAACTCATTGCTCATTTGTTTGCTCTTTCACTGGAACAGCTGAGATGTAGTAATCTACTTTGCCTAAATCCATTCCAGTATTAAAAGATAAGCTCCGTCTGATTTCATTACTATATCTACACCGGCAAAACTTCTATAAAAGGTCATTCTACATTACGTCAAGAAATATTTACCATACTTAGCAAATATGACAAACTTCAATTTGGCTTCCGTCGAGGATTCTCAACTACGTGTACAACTACTTTCTTACATAATTATATATATATTACCATATCTATCTAGAAAAAGGAAATATCATGACTATCGAAATTATATGTTATGATTTTTCAAGAGCTTTTGATGAGATCAATCATGATATTCTAAAAAACCATCTCGTAGCGATAACATTTCCGAAAGATCTCCTGTGGCTTCAAAACTATTTACAATACCGGTATTAAAGAGTGGACATAAAATCAGAACATGAAAATATTTTAAACTAGTCTAAAGAAAACAAACTATTTATGAATGTTAATAAATGTGCCACCCTGACTATTCCCCGAAAACTAAATTTCAATTTAACCCCATTTGCAGGCATTCAGTATGTTTCTAGTTTTAAATATTTATGAATCCAGGAGTGATCTCAAGTAGAGGTGGAAAAGCACATTTCGGTTTCCATTAAACGAGCTGGTGAAACCCTATATAGTGTTTGAAAACCTTTTCTACAAAAAATGACCTTTGAAGACATAATTCATTAATAAAAATAGCGGCCTCGATATGTGTGTGAAATGCATGATTAGAATTATTGCGTGATATACCGACGTATTAAGGCTAATATATTTATTAAATCATCGATTATATTTATGCCAGGTAGCCAGCTGTAAGACAATATTTAAACAATTATAGCGGCCTCGAGAGGCGATTGAATTGCATGTCATTAGTTTGTGCATGCTTTACCGACGTTTCGAGACTACACTATTTATTCAATTAATTATCGATTATATCTATGTCAGCCAGCAGTTCGACAATATTTTCAGATGCGAGGCGAATACACTTATAGATCACCGCAACGGAATAAATAATTATAACATGGCAATTGTATTATTATGCGAAGCATTTTTGTTAGCAACATTGAATAAGACATTTAAGTTTAACTAGGGTTATATTTACATACGTATGACTCGTAATCGATATTTTCTTCTGATAAATATATATATATACTTCGATTAGATACGATCACTGATTCGTAGCAAACTTAAAAAAATACCTGGAAAAACTTTTATGATAAAAATGTTTTTTGAATGCTTCATTTTTTAAATACACTTAGCAGATTCCAAAAAGATAATTATTTAATATAATATAATGTAAAAATATAAATTGAAAACAAAATTTTATACGTTTTATTTTAATATTTATCGAGATAAGCATAATTTCAAACTTAATGGCATAGAGTATACATAGAAAAATGGCTCTAATAAGAGGGGGGAGGACTCAGGTGGTCTATCACCCTCCCCATGCAGGCGTAATGTACGAATGGGGCTGAAGGCCTGAGAATCACAAAAGTACAAGATGTTGCTACATATTTCTGCGGCATATACATATGTATAAAATTCTGCACAACGTCAAGCTGGTTAGTCCTGTTGTTCTGCACCTGAAGTAAAAATTAGGAACGACCTATAATACAAATTATAAAGATATTAAAATGTATCAAGAAATTTAAGTTCATTGACATAATGGAAAATAAAATAGCATATTACAATAATAGATATATGTATGTGGTATATTTATGTAAGTAACACCTAGATTTTCCTAATTTCATTGAAACACGTGAGTGGCACATCAACTAATTTTGTTTAATGAAAAACTGATAATATCGCAATAGAGCGGTATTATATTTTGTCTTGGCTATACAATCTTAATTGGAAACAACACATAAACAAAATCATAAATATAGTCTAAATACCATTCATTCATATTAAACAGTAAATTTTATCACTGCGTTGTTCAGAGTGGCATGGAGTCGGACTCTCAGACGCGCGGTGGTGGCGAGTCTTGTGGAGATTTAGGCAGCAAAAGTGGCGGCGCGAATAGGCCGCGACTGATTGAGTGTCAAGAGGACCAGGAAGTAACCGGGATGCTGGAGCGAATGATGACTGAGTCACTGGCTGCCCGGGCCAATGAAACCATGAAACCGGTCCAAATCAACATCGCTTTGCCTAGTCACGTCGTCAAGGGAGCGACTAGCACATTCGCTTCATCGTCATATGCATCTGCTAGTGTGGGAGAAGTTGGATCCGCGGATTCTGGAGACAATTCACCGGTGTTGCAGATGGCTCCTTTCCCCCAGGTAGGAAGTGTAACGTATGCAGCAGGCAAATTTAGGCATCGTTTTTTAGGTTTTCAATGTTTTGTATTGTTTGTAGCTTGTCTACAGGGAATCTAAAAGTCAGATTTTTAACAGCAAATTTATTGGGGCTTGGGACCAGTTAAAATATGTCATAACATTCGGAGGGGTTGGGGGGTTGTGCCTCACCAATATTTATTTTAAAATACAGATTTTATTATACTAGTGATTAATTTTCATGGTTTAGTTTTAATTTCTTTTGTTTTTAACAGTATTTATTATACTTTAGGTACAAACCTGCTAGTATTCTATGTAGTATTGTTAGTTATTTATATGGATGCTATTATTCTACCAAGTGTTAGCAATTTATATGGATACATTATAATTACATTAATATTACTTCAATTATTTCAATTACTTCTAATACTGTTGCATCTACTTCAATTGTCATATCTTCTTATACTGATGCATATACTTCAATTGCTTCTAATACTATTAGTTATGCTCACCATCAAATCGATCTTAATGAGGATGATGAATCAAGTGAAAGTAACTTTTAGTCTACATCAGCAAAGCGTCGAAAAGTAGATTACATTAAAAAAACACAACAAACATCACTATTGAGCTTTCTTTAAAAAATGAAGAATTTTTTGTTTTTTGCATTTTAATGTAGATTCAACTGAAATGATGTATAATAACTTCATTAGTACATTCACCAGCTCATTTTAACTTTTTGTTATTTTTAATGCACCTATTTTTATAAAAACACATTTTTTATTTTAGTAATTGTATATATTTTTGTAATTGTACATATTTTATTAATAGATTTGAGTTTATTTTTTGTGTATATATTATCCTATCCTAACAATCAATTTTTTATTGCTAAAACTAAAAAAATATCCTTCAATATGGGATTAATTTATAGTATAAACACTAACCAAATTATGTTTAAATTGTGCCTAAAAACGTCTTTAAAACCCTTCGGCGCTCGGTGTATGTGGGGACCCCCACCCAGTCCGAGTCTAAACGACCCATTTTCCGTTTTTTAAATAACTAGTTAGATTACCTGGAATAAAAAATACAATAAAGTCTAGTAATGCCTTGAAATCACGGAATACGTTATTTTTTATAAATCTTCCACTATAAATGTATGTAAGACTGATCCTTATAGTTAACGGAGTGAAATAAATTATTATATTAATCTGATTCATACCGGCCTTTTTTATACTTTCATATCCCGGTACATATATGGTTTTTAAACTTCGAAAGTAGATATTAAAGAATATTTAAAAATTGAAAGGAACCGTATCTAAATCTCATGTTTACTGCAATAAAACTTATTTTTATTGTACTTCATAATTTATTACATGAAACTACACAGTAACCAAATCAGAATTTCGTCAATTTTGAGATATTATGTACATTTTAAATAAAAAAACATGTTTTACCCATATTTGACATAATAGGGTATATTTTTATGAGCATAGATTTGTGACCTTTGTGTCCTAGTTTTGTGACATAAGATGGACCTTATAGACCTATATACTCCCTCATATATAGAAGATAGAATTAATGAAGATTATATCTGATTCAAACAACACAAATATTTACCTCACGTACTTGGTGAGGTACTTTACCTTACTTAATTTTCTATCCTATAATTTAATTTGACTTGCACCCTTTTGTATCTGATTCTATTTTTACTCACTAAGTGATGCATGATAGTGATGTCATGAGCTTATATAATATATATTATTTGTATTATTATAATATATAAACACCCACAGCCCGTAAATGGTGGCGCCTTGCATGCCTCAGCCTGGCCACTTATCTCGGAAGCAGCTTCTATATCAAGTAATTCTGTCATGCCGGTGGTCACATCTATTGACCAGGATGAAGGAAAGGTCGATGAGACGGTTACCTTCACTCTGATGACTCGGAAGGGGAACAAGAGCCATGGGACGTTGTTAGAGGTGCCCCGAGAGGTGGAGTTTGCTGCGCGCTTTGTGCAAGCGGAGGCGGCAGAGCGACAGGAAAAGGCGCGGATGAAGCGCCTCGTTCTCGATATGCACGAGCAACAGCAGGAGCAGGAGGAACAAGAGTGGGGTAAGTTCCCTTCTACTTCTCTTCAGATTTTGAAAACGTTGAATTAAACATACTTTTGGGAAATTTGATTTGGCATTGTTTTCCAATAGCAGGGTTCAATCTTGTCAGGGAAAAGTCAGGGAATTTGCAATTGTGTCAGGGAAATCAGGGAATTTAGACTTTTGTCTGGAAGAAATTAAAATGAAGCTCTAATTTTTTTATTAAGTATAT